>OMLC01042357.1:0-17571 GCA_900302585.1 Regalecus glesne
GAAATTATCTTTGTAACTCCCTTTCCATCTGATTTTTTTATATTTCATTATCTACACCCTCTATTTAACAGCAAGGAAGTATCGGTTACAGTATTAACACAAGCCATCGCCATGTTAAGTCCTCACTGCTGATGCTATGGAGAGTGAGGAGGATGCTTCTGCCTTGACCTCCGTGATCTCCTCTTCCTGCTTGTTTCACTGAGGGAGATTTTTCTCTCCATTTTGATGAAGCAAGATGGTTCAAACTTCCCACGGCCGGTGTGTTCCAAACTCTGTCCTAACCTCTCGAATGCCTTCTCCTTGTCTGCACAGGCTGATGTGCTGAGTTGCGGGATAGAGGTTTGGTTTCTAGTGTTGTGCCATCATAACCTGTATTTTCCTGTTTTGTCTTCTCTCATTGCCTCTCTGCTAGCTGGACTCCCATTTGCAATACTCACAGGCCTACAAAAACCTTTCCGACGAGGCTTTTTCTGTAACGATGATTCAATCAAGTACCCCCTTAAAGAGGACACCATTTCCTATCAGTTGTTAGCGGGGATTATGATTCCCTTCACAGTTCTCACTGTAAGTGCATCCGTTTTGTTTTCTATTAACACCCCTGTCTCACCCTCCTCTACTTTTCTGTCTCACACTCCTAGCTCTTGTCGTCCTTGTGCTTTACTGAAGCTGTCATCCTCAAGAGTTTAGCAACTGCTTTCATCATGTCTGCGATATAGAGAGAAGCCACAAAATCATTTGTGTACATCTAAATGTTCAGGGTTGCAGCTTCAAGCCACTGCTCACCTCCAGTCATTTGTGGTTTCCTTTCCTGCCTGCTGATAAACACATTATTCTAGTTCTAATGCATGTGGATATTTACTCGCCCGCTCTATTGTAAAAACTAAGTGGAGGTCCTTGTCTGTTTTTTGTGGCACGTTCTTTCTTGGACATGAATTTGTTTTTTCTAAAAGTAATCCAGAACACTTTGGAAATTATTAGAGGCAGGAATGTATTGGTTTAGCTAGGACACCCGGCACAATGCTCTCTGAATGGCTCAGTACGGTAGTAGACACACAACCGAGCCTCATCTTGTACTTCTTTAGGGCTCCGTGGTAGAGCGTGTGCCTACAAGTCAGGCATTGCTGGTTCGATCCCGGCATGAGACGTCAGGAAAGTGCACCCAAGGCTTAGTCCCCCGTGCTCGGTAAATGCGGGGCATACATTTTAAAGTGCTTTGAATGGTCGCTAGTCTAGAAAAACACTATGTAAGAATAAGTCCAAATTCTTGTGGAATAACATGCCAGCTGCCATCAGACAATCACACGGTCTGGATTCCTTTAAATCTCGACGTAAGACTCAACCTTTAGCCTTAACTTGGAAGTAGTGATTTTGAATTATGTTTTTCGTAATCTGTACCACATGACGACTGGGTTTCTGTCTCATGGAGTTAGACTATATGGTACTGACTAATGTAAGCTGTGCTCTCATCTAGTCTCTCTTGCTGTATGAATGTCCCTCAGTGTTTCCTTTTTCTTGTTTCCTATCTTTGTGACCTCGGACAAACCCGGCAGATGTGTAATGAGTGCCAGCATGGTGGTCTGGACTATGATGCTGAGACTGGTGTGGTCTACTGCTATTCTCACCTCTTTTAAGAACCCCCATCCGTCTGTCCATTTGTCCACATTCTACACATGATGAATCTTAGCCTAGTGGTTTGGTCTGGCATGTTTGCCTTTTAGATGTCCATTGATTAGAGCCTTCACTGTGAAGGAGATTCTCATTATTATTACCGGTTTACTTTTTGTCATTGAATTACAATTCTGTTATAATGATCATGCTGTATATTGTAAATTAAGTCTTATTCTGTGTACACATCATCCATCGCACGACTGTCCGTGTTGGGAGAGAGACCCCTCCTCTGGTGCTCTCCCTCAGGTTACTTCCTCTTTTTCTCCCTGTCAAAGGGGTTTTTAGGGGAGTTGTTCCTTATCTGGTGTGAGGGTCACAGGATGTTGTGTTAATGTAAAGTCCACTGAGGCCAATCGTTAATTTGTGATAGTGGGCTATACAAATAAAATTGACTTGACTTCCCATTCATCTCAAACTGATCCAGAAATTTCCCTCAAAATTAGATATATAATGATTCTTAATGAATACTTGCCTTTGTGTTTCCCGAGACGTAAATCATGTGACTGTGTAGTCTTGGAGGAAAAAAGAACAGAGATAAAACCAAAACAATACATGGGGTTTAGTCAGGCTGCGGCATGGTCTGTAAGCCCATCCATCATAAACCTCCTATCCTGGCCCAGGTCATGGAGGTATCATATTTCAGCCAGGAACTCCAAGCTTTCCTTTCCATTGATACATCCACCAGCTCTGACTGGGGGTCCTGAGGTGGTCCCAGGGTGGAGATATAATCCCTCCACCTGGTCCTCAGTCTACCCCGTGGCCTCCTCCCAGCTGGACGTGTCTGGAACACCTCACTAGGGAGGAGACCAGGTGACCTCCTGACTAGATGCTGAACCTCCTCCACTGACTCCTCTCTAGGTAGAGGAGCAGAGGCTCTACTCTGAGACCCTCATGATGACCGACCCTCTCCCCCTGTCTCTGAGGGAGAGAAACGCCCCTTCCCCCTGTTCTTAATTCAGTATCAGGCTGATGAGCGTGCATCTTGATACATCATAGAAGCTTAAACATGTGAGAACTGGCTCATCTTTGGGCTGTTACAAAAGACATGCAAGTCCTCTTTCCTGTGTCTCTCTGAGAGCTTGACTTTATCAGACACCTCAGCGTCAGAGTAGACATCCGAACCGCCAACGCATGCAGTGGAAACACTGCTGAAGACACTGTGACAGTCACAGTGTCAGTGCAACACAATGTCAATTTCCTGTGGTTTCACCACAGGAAATTGACTCTACTAGCAAATCTCTCCTACCAACCACCAGCTCTGTTTGAGATGAGTGTTTTTCTTGGCTTGACGAGTTCAAAACAAGTCCTGAGCTCTCGCTTTATTGTGTGCTGTCCTTTAAGGGAGAAAACCTGGTTTCCAGTAACCCAAGGTTGCATAAAGCATCAGAGGGTCAGTCTAGGGCTGTGTGAGAGAGACACACCTGCATCCAGAAGAACAGCCTTTTGGAGCCAGCTTTGAATTTCAGCACGTACACCCGTCCGGTGGTACACTGGTTGACCCGCTTGAACTCACAGTCGTCAGGGAAGATGATGAGGTCCTAGAGAGGTGCACAGTGGGGTTGAGATGAACAAGTTAATGACAAATGAGCCAACAGTGACATCTGCTGTAGGTGTTGTAGAGAAAGACGAGAGCAGGCCAGAGATGGAGAGGTTGAGACAACACAACAGAGGACTGGGAGTGGAATGTGTGGGCGGGTTCACATACGTCATCCACATTTCCAGTGGTGCGGTCCTTCCAGCAGAAGTGGATGAGGGAGTCGTCCGTCTGCTGGATGTAGACCTGGCCCTTGCGCTTGTCGGGAGTCACTGTACTGCTCTTCATTGTCATCTTACCGGCCCGAAACTCCACCAGGTACTTACTGGAGGAGCCGCGGGATCCAGACACCAGACTGGGGAACAGAGCTCCTGAGGCCATGGTGATGACTGTAAACAAGAGAGCCTGCCATTAAGACGTGAAGGCTAATTCTACTCCTCATGTCCCCAGGTTTCCTTATGTAGGTAAAGTTGCTCTGGCAGATTTAATGTTCCGGGTTAAATAAAGCTCAGAAGGTAGGGCGGTTGTCTAGTGATTGGTGGTTCGATCCCTGGTTCCTTCAGAAAGTATGTTAAGGTATTCTTGAGCAAGACAGAACTCCTGACTGCTTGAGACAAGAGATGAAAATTAGTCTGGTGACTAAATCTGGCATTATTACATTCTTAATGTTCACAAATATGCACCGGCTCATCATCATCATCACCGGATAAGCAGATAACGATGGATGGATGAATGGATCACCATTATTATTGTGATCTTCCACCAGTGCCACCACTGAGGTCTCTTTCGGAGTGTGCTTTACCTTTTCCACCTTGGGTGACCCTTGTAATAGAGAAAATACAGACAGGCCTTTTCGGTGTGGCCGTTCTTTATTACACCCTTCCAGGAGCCAAGCTCCGGGTGGCATGGCTCTTGGGATCATTAGTACTATCATAGATTACAGGCTATGTGCCTTGTGTGTGTTTACATTTAAACTTGATTTTCATATACATGGTTTAGGCACATGGAATCTTGTTAGTTTATTTTGGTTTGTGTTTCTTAGTTGATGTTGAGTCGGAGTCTTATGATGACACTAGGATTGTTATCGAGCTTCTAGTGTTGCTCCAGTATCCTTTGTACCTTGACCCTATGCACTTGTACGTCGCTCTGGATAAGACCGTCTGCTGTCATCTCATGTAATATGTCATTTAATTGCCATTGATTCAAGGATTATTGGACTGATAAGGTGATACACATAAGGGGACATATAGGACACACAGCAGACACATGATTGACACACCGAGTATAGACCGTGTGGACAGAAAATCTAGTAGAGAGAACAACCCCCTCAGAGAGAACGACCATCCCGTGTTGCAGACGTCTGAACAGAACCTCGTCCAGCTTTGATGACGCGGCATCATTTGGCTCAGCAACGTTGTTTTTGGCTCGTTTGTGAACCACCGCGTACTAAACGACACACTCATGCAGGGACTCGAATGCAATATTCAAAAATGGCTTTATGTACATACAGTCTGTGTCTGTCGATGAAGGGGGATATACTTACGTTGCTGTCTGATGTGACGCTCAGCTGCAAGTTCCGTCGCCGGCAGTGAATCGGGGAATTGAGCTTAGAGGGCTAGCTACCCTGCTTCAGTATGATTGGCTGACTGTCACTACTGCCTCGTTGTGATTGGCTAGAACACATGTCAATTTCAGACCTTTAAAGCTCGTTCGGTAGAGAAGACACTTGTTTGGCACCATCCAGAATACCTTTATATTGGTATGTAGAATAGAACGAGTGTCGTGCTTAGATGAAGTGTAATAGTATTATGCCATTTGTATATTAGACACATTTTCATTTATATTTGAATATTCACACATTATGTTTGCATATTGTGTCTAGCTGCTTTCTATTTGATATAGATACATGAATGTGCCAGTAGTTTAGTTCAAACCTACTATGTGGACTCGGGGCCTCTCGGATCAGACCATGTAATAACAGTTGTGTCACAGGCAGCCTCAGGTTTGATGTATTCAGGACTCATGACCGTCAACAATTTATTTGTGGGGGGGGGCTAGCTCAGTGGGCTAGATGCGATCAGAAGGTTGCAGGTTGTAGGTTCAGTCCCCAGTCCCACAAAAAGCATGTCAAAGTGTCCTTGAGCAAGACAGTGAACCCCTAATTTTCCCCCGGGCGCCACATGGTGGCTGCTCAATGCTCCTATACCTATACACCTATACAATAGGATGGGTCAAATGCAGAGAAAAGCACATTTCCCCTTGTGGGACTGATAAGAGAGCATTTATTATTATTATTATTATTATTAAATAAACTTCTACCAAGCAGACACTTATATACAAGACAACAGAGACTTGACCGTTCATAATTTATTTCTTAAATACACTTTTGTATGCATATGGCCTATACAATACAATGGCAGGAGGTAAGTCTTCTGTACTATGTTGCTGAAGGTGTGGTTATTCTGGTGCGCTGCACTGGCATACGAGCTGAAGGAGAGTCATTATACACACATCACATAGGTGCAAGGCTGTCAGAACAGCATCGATGAAAAAGAGGCAGCCCCTGCACACGTACTCTGAGACACAGAAGTGAAGTAATGACACCGTTATGATCCCACTTGGATCTCGGTCAGCTCAGAATGTTTGAAAGAAAGGAAACCACACTCACATTTAAACAGCTTGCACACTGACAGGCTGACCAGCTCCGTGATGGTGGTGATCAGAAGTCCATTTTATAGGCCCCATGTTGTAAAGGTGGACATGGATTTGGATGGAGCTCGGGGGATTATGTCAGGATGCCGTCCCTGACACCTTGTTTCGGGTTTGAACCCGCTGCCTCTGTCTCATCAGTTCCCGGACTGTTGGTTCCACCACTGAGCTACCACAGCCTTTTGTATTGCCTTTTGTCCCATTCACTTTATCGTATTGTTAATTGTTCTGGAGCGTTTATCATCCTGAGCAATTTGGTTGGTTAGCAACACCTGACAGAGATAGTCGGCCTATCGGTGTGCTGGATGTTCAAACATGGGTGTAGCTTCCATTTTACACACAGTCTGACCTGTCCCTGATCCAAGTGGGATGGAAGCGTGGTCATTTTCATCCCTCGAGTAAGTGAGTAGGTATTTCCCCCTTTGTTCATGGGCGCTGCACTGGAAGATTCAATGTAAACATGTCCAAAATGAACGCCAGACAAGAGCGTGGAGACCCAGGCATCTGGACCTCCATGCCGTTACAGTCAGCTTACCACAAAGTGCATCGATTGAGGGATTAAGTGAAGTATATTTGAGGAGTGATGGGTAAGCTATAGCACTATACAGTATATGTGCATAAGGGTGTACAGTTCTATGGGAGGCTAGTGCGCGGAAATAAGAAAAAGAAACAAAACGGCGTCCCTACCCTTTACCATATGCAAGCATGATATATATATATAAGCATAAAACGAGACATTCACTTTAGCGGGTGCAGCTATGCTATCTTACATTGGATACCAGCTAAAATGGAGCATCATTGGTAGTGTCTAATGTTTCACATTTCAGGAGGGAAGACAGAATGGAGATGGTCGTTTGCATAGGTTCACCATATCAGAAGGTTTCTCTGTTTCGCTCATGGCCGTCTTGGAGACTGGAGAGTGTGGGCTATAAAAACGGACCGAGAACTGGGAATCGAGTAGAACTAAACCAGAAGCGCTTTGGGAAAGAACCGACTGTAAAAAAAAAAAAAGTCACAGTATAGGAGACTATTGTCCAAACGCGAAAGCAAACCAGTCAAAACCAAGAGTCCGTGTCGTGTGCAAGTCTAACCCAGCTCCTCTTCGCGCCCAGCCGCTGTGTGAGGAAGTCAACCCACTATGCTCTGTATTGCATCGTCCCTTTGCTCAGCAACACACATGAATGCGTTTACAACACACCGCTTCGTGCTAACCGCCGTGGGCTCGTATGGCTTAAAGGTTGTGTCAGGGAACATCTCGGTGACCATGCATGCACCAAAGTATTACGCACATCTATATTACTGTTGTCCAAAAACATAACAATCACTGAACTCACGATATCTCTTGGATCACTGTGTAAGTAAACACTGTAATAAGCAGCTTTCATATGTCTAGCTCTCTAGAAATAGAACCTAAAAAAACACCACTACGCTGTCTGAGCGGGACGTCCCGGGGACTGGTTTAGTAGTGCTAGAGCTAAAACACACGCCCGGTGTTCCAGACTGGTCGAGTTGACCGGCGTATGTGAGGGACCCCTGATATCTGAGTACCGAGACAGAAATGCACAATATAAATTCTGTTAAAAGTGTGTGGTCGAGTACCTGAACTCAGAACGTTAGGCTGTCTTTTAAAAGTCTAGATGGAAGATTTGTAGGCCCCGCTAGATCGGGCAGCACTTGAGAGATCGCCACTGGACTGTGTAGAAACACAACCCTGGCTAGGAGACGAGCCACCGTCGAGGGCACCTACAGACAGCCTACGTGTGGAGACGAAGCTAATCTCTAAAATATTCAGCATCACTTCACCTGTGTGCAGACTGAAGGTAGAATGCAGCTAAATGACTTCTGCGTCGACTTTCTCCATGGCAGCTGTATTTGTGGCAGACTAACAGAAACGTGAACGTTTCCACATTACGATGACTCAAAGATTGGATGTGGAGAGAGATAAAAGAAAAAAAGAGCCAGAGATGAGATGGAGGAGACTCAGTAAATGCTGGGACAGTCGCTGTAGCTCCTGTCAAAGTATCCTCCAGTGTACAGCCAGTCCTCCGCACCCGTGTAGGGGTTGGTCCCTAGGTGGAACCACCTGAAAGAGAGGGAAAAACAGTCAGGACAGGTTTTATATCACAGTAGCAACAATCATACAACTAACATATAACCAACCCAACAGGAATGATCTAAATTCTAGCTTTGTCACGTTGAAGGGCTTTAGGTTGTGGAGAACTTTGAAATCAGTTACTTGAGTCTATGCTGTTGAAAACCAGAGTCACCTTTAGCACGGTTTACTAGTGGCGGTCATCAAAGATTAGCTGTTCGGTCCCTGTCCCTTGCAGAAAGAGTATCAAGGTGTCCTTGAGCAAGACAAAGAATCCCTAAGTGCCCCCTGGGGACCAACCAGTGGCTGTGCTCACTGTTCCTATTGTATAGGAACAGTGAGCAACAATCTGTTCTGTTCTATTCTACTACCGCAGCGTGTAACGGTAGCCACCTCCTCATCATGGATGATCTGGCTGTTACCACATGTGCTGATCCTGTGGGAGCTCTGCTGTACACCCACAGTGAGGGCCAATCATAATAGCAATAGATGATAGATCAATAAATGGATGTCTATTTATCACTACACACACACGCTGTACTGTTGGGAATGTGGTCCGGTACATGTTGTGTGAGGGATACTACGGTTTGGTATCCATGTGGGTTATTTTCAGCTCGGGTATTGCTATCGGTTATACTATTCCACATACGAACGACGTGGTGTTACGTTGTGGCTGCTGTGTATATAAATACTGACCCCTCCAGACTGGGCACTAGTGGGGCCGGACGACAGCAGCCTAGTATCACAATAATCACTAAAGCAAGTCCAATGAAAGTGGCTTTGTGACGGTCATCACTTGGGTGGAATTAACTCGATGTAGGCCCTCGCAGGCTAAAACCTAAATTGGTGCGTACGATTGTTACAATCTTCCATGGCATCCACCGCTTATCACTTGAAAAATGGAGACGGCATGAGGAACTGGATCTAGAAGAGGGAGCTATCATTCAACGTTTGAAGAGAATGGCAACAGAAAGAAGAACCAATCAATGATGACAAAGGCCATCTGACATGGGGCGGCATAGCTCAGTGGTTAGAGTGGTTTTCTGGCCATCGGAAGGTTGCCGATTGGATTCTTGGTCCTGCAGAAAGCAGGTCGAAGTGTCCTGGAGGACAACACTGAACCCCTAACTGCTCCCCAGGAACCACATGGTGGCTGGTCACTGCTCCTATACAATAGGATGGGTCAAATGCAGAGAATTGCACATTTCCCCTTGTGGGACTGACAAGAGAACACTTATTATTATTATCATCCTCATTATCATCATTATTATCATCATTATTATCACATCACCACGGCCCGCTTGGAGGCGGCTCTGGTGTGCTTTGGGCTGACCCCAGAGACGGTCCTTCCCAGGAACAACTCGGCACGTTTAAACTGGTAATGGAAATGTTAATCAACGTGGCATGGTTTTGACCTGGAGCAGACAAAAGTGCTAATGGAAAAAAACAACAACAACAGCTGCTGCAGTTTTTGTGTAGTCCCAGAAAACCAGCGTCAACAAGTCTGTCTCTACCTCCGATGAAATCCAACTAGATCGCAGCACTTCCACTGGAAGACTGCTCATCTGTCCGGCAGATGAACACACCGGATGAAATAACCACTGACTCATGGAGAAAAAGTGCAAATTTCAGCTCAAAGTGAAATCTTCATGATATATAAGAAATACTTCCTGTTTCATCGACCACACTGGAAATAAAGCCTTAGGAATTCTCCAGCTTTAGAATTTTTGAGGGAAAATCTCATAATCTGCTTCTGGAAAGTACAGACGCACAAGGATAAGCTGCTGCCGGGACTGAGTGTAGGACAACCAGTCACCAGAAAACAAACCTGGTCGACCAATCCTCTTCGTCCTTGGAGCGCTCCCTCCGCGCTGCCCTCTGTTTCTCCTCCAGTCTCTCTTTCTCAGTGCCCGCTGCGTCTGCAAAACACGGGATGATTTGTTGCCCATTCCACGAGGATCACGGTGAAGGAATAATGATGCAAAACGGTTTTAGCTGCTCTGGGACTGCATATGAAACAGCGAGGTGTGTGTGTGTGTGTTTGCATTGATATCCATGTATTTAGGAGTAAGTGGTGGTACCTATATCTCCATTCTCCAAAGCTCGGATGTCGGGTCTCAGCCGACAGTCGGTTGCTGGCAGTAGTCTGTCCATGCTGGGCTCCAGTTCGTTCAGGGTCATGGAGAAGCTGGTGAAATTATACATCTGTAGAAGAGGATAAATAATAGGGACGGTATCTCTTAGTCTCTTTAATGCTGCCGTCATCTGGGATGCTAGTCACTCCCACACTTGTTGCCCTATCACATGACAAACCCATGTGCACTGGCTAACATGTGCATGCTGGCTGTGATGTGCATGCTGATATGCACAAAGGCAGAAAAGTTCAACAAGCTCTCGTGAGGAAGAGCGACGGAAGACCACTGATCAAAAGATATCCAATATCCTAACATGCTCACAAATGTTGTAGTGATCCCCCCCCGAAATCTCTGCGTCACACAATTCTCCCTTAACACGCGAGATCCGCTTTTGCGTCTCTATTCTGTGAGCGTGTGCATGTTTCCCCCCTCACGGAAATCCTAAGGATCTAATGAGTGTGTGCGATTGTTTCACCTTTGCCGAGTGAGCAGGACGTGGCGTTATCCTCCACAGTAAGGCACTTCCTGGTATCACAGTCACCGTCTCTTGAACCTCTGGCATCTCGTCTGACTCCTCCCCTTCAGCACTATGTTCCTACACAGACACATAACCGTCCATCACTTGCGGTTATTGATTCTGGAAGGAGCTCGATGAGCATACGTGTGACTCACACAGGCACAGCTGCCACAAACTCAACAAGCAGTGATGCATGTCATTGCAAGACATTATTGGCTAATGCTGGCAATGATCTACTCGTACACCACACTCTGAACATAACCGTAACTGGACGACAGCAGTAGCACACTACAGATACCATACCCAATACGTTTTACCTTACCTTCCACTAATGCCACTGCATGTCACAGTGAAAGAAGGAGATACCGTTTGAGACAGAACAGAAGACAGATGCATCAGTAAGAAGCACAGCTTATTGTAAAGGGTAGTTTGGTATTTCTAAACCTGGACTGTATTTCCTATCATTTGAGGTCTAAATGACTAACTTTTGGGGATTGGCTCAGTAGAGAGTCAGGATGCAAAAAAAAACAACCAGTTTCAGTGGACAGGCTCCAACGGGCACAAGTGCCCTCAAGGATTAAACTGCAGCCCTTTCATGGTCGCTGGCTGAAGCTTTCTTACTCAATACTGAACCAATTCCAAAGCGTTTTGCCCAATTAGTCATTTAGACCTCAAATAAGGAAAAAACTAGGGCCCAGATTTAAGAATACTGGAATGACCCTTTAAAGACAGGTTAGATATGTCAGGGACAAAGGTGGGGGACATCCAGGTCACATCCTGGGGTCAGGGGATAATCAGGATTTACTCAGTCAGTTTGGTCTTCATCAGATTTGACTTTCTACTGTTGACTATACTGTAAACCTCTGCCTGACCCACCTGTTTTTGCTTTTTACAGTCTACTGCTGTCTTTTTCTCTGTCTTCTTGTAGACTTCATACACCTTGGGCTCCACGCTATACATGCACTCTGTCCATTTCCCATAGATCACACGGTGTTTCTTCTTACTAATCAAAGGGAAAAGTCATAGGGTTCAGTTCACAGCCACGTCTACACAGCTCGATAAATGTCCGGCTGTGACTCAGACCCATCGGCGTTAAGCCCCCTTGCTCTGACCACGGTCTTACCTCTTGTCTTGGATATACCCCTCCACTCTGTGAAGCTCTTTCCCAAACATGCCACATGGTTTGAAGTTCAAGATGCACTTGTCCCCCGTGCTGGCCAAACAGATGCAGGGAGAATAAATAACCAATTTAAAGACTCAAATAGTAAATGTACATGCATAAATCTAGAAATAGTATTTCTGTGTTCAAACCTGTGATTGAGGATTTCCACTGTTCCGTACTGTTCAATCCAGAGTTTTCCCAGGATTATGTTATGCACACAGCACATTGGGTTTACCCACGTGTAAGCTTCTTTATGTCTGTAAATATACATGTCACAGTGTCCTCACGTTGCTCAGTTAAGTTTTCACAGCCACAACATGAAATCCAAACCTGAAGCTGAAAGCATTGCATGTACACATCCAGGGCTGGGTGATGGGGACAAAACCAAATGTTGGACTGAAAACCTCGATGTCGAGGTTTTGACAACGTTGCAGTGATGACTATTGGTGCTCTCACGCAATATTCACACAATGAGTTTTGATAAAACACTCGGTGATGTGGATATGATGTCCAAACAGGACGACACAAATAATATGACAGCTAGAACAGTACAAGTAATAAGTTTCAAGTAAGTTATATAAGTTCAAAAAGGCTATTTCTTTACCATAATACAGCCTTTAAAACCAGGAAAACCCTGTCTTATCATGATATTACGATATCCAAAATCCCAAATATCTCGTCTTATATCATGATGTTAATATGATATTGATATATTTACCAGCCCTGGCACAACTAACCAAACTAGTGTGTGCATCCACATGAAAACTGTATACTCACTTTAGCAGCTCCAGTGTCATGGTGCCCTGGGGCTCGGCCTCTACACTCTTGCCCCAGAACTTGAGTTTGGGATAAATTGAGCCGTGGAATTCGAATTCCTGCTTCAGTGACTGAGCGTGGAAGGCACTGATGGGCGGGTGGTGGCTCACTTGCTCTGAAATCAATCTGTATCTCTCCTCCTCTCTATTTGGATGAATGGATGGATGAATAGATGAATAGATGGACAGTGGACAGGGAAATTGGATTCCTCAAGATAGCATTGACCTCAGAAATATGAGCTGCAATAGCAGTTCAATCATCCAACACGCAATCACCTTATAAGTTCATACGTCTCCCCCAGTAGAGGATTAAATGGCTTTCCTGTCCTTTCCCATTGAGATGCCACAGCCGAAACGGCAAATGCAGCGACGACCTGCCACAGAGATGTAGAGAGATTTAGAGAAAGATCTTCCCATTGAAAACATCAGAGTACAAAAGACAGGTTCACATGTAGGGGCTTTGTTTTCAAATGGATTTAACTTAAAAAGAGGCAGGCAACATGCTGGAGGCGAGCAGGGCTTGAGTCATCTGTGTTCTGTTTACCTGCATGCGGTCAATAGAGTCTGACAGACTGCAGGCTTTATGGATGAGGTGAGTGTGCTCCATGTATTCCGAGATCCTCTGAAGGAAGCTCAAGGGCTCATTAAACACAACCGGCATTGCTATTTTAGACAGCTCCTGTGTGACCATAATAGAAGACCCTCAGTGAGGTAATAATAGAGCAGATACTTATGAGATGCGAGAGGGATCTCTACATTTAAAAATACAGTTTGAAAAAAAGGCAGAAGTGAGATGCACGACACAGTCATTCATAGTGTACACTGAGGATGTTTCCGCTTTTATACCAAACAAACTATTACCCTTGAAATGAGACTCACAAAAGCTCTGTTGTTGATATGGATTTGGATATATTGTAAAGAAAAGTACTCCCAAGTAAAGGATACAGAGGTCCATTTTTACGTGTCAAAATTAGCCCCCACATTGTGCGGCGGACACGGACTTAGATGGAGCTTGGGGGATTAAGACCAGATGCCTTTCCTGATGACCCGCAGTGGGATCAAACACGCGGCCTCTGATTTGTCCTTTCCTGAAGTGTGTGCTCTACCACTGAGCTACCGTGCCCCCATGCCCAAGTAAAGAATATCAAGGTAAACTTTCTGCTTATTTGTGACAGTGCTTTGCACTGATGAATTTCTCCTTCTATATCAAAGTTCATATGCTATTAGTGAAAGGACTCCTTGTTTGGTAACTCACCATGCCAATGCATTTCTTCAATATACTCCAAATGCTGAAGTTGTTTCTGGAGATCATTTCAGCAGGCAGAGTTTTTCTGATAAGACATTTCAGTCAGACAAATGTCAAACAGAAACTTTGCAACACTTTAAGATCTTTTAACCATCTATTTTTAATCACTCATGAACAAGACTGTAATAACACACTGGGCTTCGTGCACCAACCGGTCGTACACACGGATCTTTCCGTAGTGTGCATACCAGGAATGAAAAACAAATTCTTGTGGCATTCACCAAAACGGTGGTTGTGGTTGTGTGGTTGTGGTTGTATTGGGTATCTCCCATGTGAGACAGCATGCCAGAAAAGAATAGTTGATGATCTGACATTGTCACGGCAGCAATTTTCTCTATGGTATTTCCCACCTGCGCTCCCATACTCCGTTCTCTTGTCTCGTACTGTCATCAGAGACCTTCTTACTGTCAAAGACCAGGGCATCCTTAAAACTGACCTCGCAGGAATCATCTGACTCCAGCCCTGAGAAACGAAGACAAGGATAAGGGAAGGATGAACCCTAAAGTAACATGTTGTGATTCGTCTGTGGAGGGAAGCCGTTTCACTAAAAAGAGCCTGGGTGCCAGCACCATGAAAGCAATGAAAGAAGTCAGCCGTATTTCAACTCACCTGTCTCAGCGTCAAAGAACTCTTCCTCACTGTTCATACTGAGCGGAGAAATACAGCTTTACTCAGAAGTCATGTTTCCACCATCTGGCCCGTTACTTGGCCCCGGCTTGGTTCCAAACATCCCAGACAAGGACACACACACACACACACACACACACACACACAACCTGAAATGCATGGTCAGCTTGTCACACCACAAAAAAACCCCAAAGCGCTTCTTTTTAGTTGCTACTAATTCATAGCATATACACAGGATAAAAGGATAGTATTACAGAATAATATAGTTGCATAATGTATTAGTGGTTAGTACGGTCACTGTACAAATGGGTCCTTGGTTTGATTGCAGCCCATCACTGTGAAGTTTGCATGTTCTCGCCGTTCCCTCCCACAGACGTGCATATTAGGTGAAATTGAGTCTCTAGATTGCCCATTGTTGTGAACAGTGTGTGTGTGTGTGTGTGTGTGTGTGTGTGTATGTCCTGGGGGGATATCAATCTGTACAGGGTGTCTCCCCGCCTTCCCATCCAAAGCATGCTGCTTCACGACCCTACACTGGATTAAGCGCATATAAAACATGGATGAATGGACAAATCCATGCAACGCAAACCACTCGTCAATTCATCTTCTCCCAACGGAGCCAGCCATAAGTTACCTCATAGCTGTGCAGGCTAGCTAGCAGCCGTTAGCTTCATGTTAAAAACCCCAGCTAAGATAACGAGTGGAGGAGATGGAGATCGGAGAACGTTGTCGTAACGAAGCATGACGAAAACATTCAAGAGTCAGATAAGCGCACAAAGATAATTCGGTGTAATTACCTGCAAAGTGAAGCCGAGGTGACGAGTTATTGAACATAAACAGCCTAGTGTGTGTACCACTCCTGAGTCTGGACGGAAGTGGGTGGTAAGGGCAACCTAAGTGACGGCTTGATCAACCAATCAGATTACGTTTTTATTCTACGATTTAAAAAAAGCCCACCTTGAGCGCTATATGCCAGGTAGAACCTTCAACATCAGTAAGCAAACCAGAAACAAACTCAATCTAATTATTAGGCACAAAATCAAGACTCTGGGGCAGAACACGTGGGATGAAGTGCTTGGAGAGAGACATCCGTTGTACCAGATCCAGAAAGAAGCTGGAGAGGAGAAGACTCTGGGGGGAGATGAGAGAAGAGAACATGATCAGCAGGTCGTACCAGACTGAACTCATCATTTCATCTCTTTGATGGAAACTGAGACATGTGCCATCAAACAGAGTCTGTGGGGCGTCTATTTCTAATTGCCCAACATATGTAAATGAGAGACTCTTGTTAAATCAATCAATCAGATCTCACTTAATTCATGTGCATAGGTCCATGTTGTAAAAAACAAAACAAAAACACAAGACAGGACAATAACAACGTTATAAAGCTAAAACAACATCTCATAAGTCCACAGTTATTAAAACATTTACAGACATTTGTTCCAGTGTTAAATCAATTTAATCATATGCATTGAATCAGTAGATCGACACCAAATGTGTACATGAAGTCCCTCAACACAACATGAAAAATGGGAACAAGTCTTCCACTCCTTTAGCTCTTTGGAACAAAACACATGGAAGTTAAGACACTCCAAAGAATCAGTCTGGGACTGGTGTATAGAAACAGCTTCATTTAGCTCCAAGATTATGGACGAATGACAAAACTACAAGGAATATCTAAAATACCAGCAGGTGGCGGTCATGCTCCAGTTAGTTGCAATTTGCCATAAAACAGAAAAAAAAGCATGGGAGGAAGAAGTGGTGGAGGTGGAGGAGGTACAAGAGGAGCTCTGGTGTCGTGTCTCATTAAGATCTCCTGAAAACATGTGAAGTCATTCGTAAGTGACAAAAAATCCCTTTACATTAACATGCTCTCATGTGGCGAACACTTCTGCCCATAGCGAGTTGCAGAGAGTCAGCAGTCATCAGTATGACCCTACCAGGAGTCAGTGTTTCATGTAACCAAGTCCTTCCAATCCCCCCTGAGACAACGCTTCATCCAAACAAGATTTCTCATTGGAGGACTCAGAAGAACGACTCAGTGGTTGAAAAAAGAAGCACATTGTGAAAGATTTGACTCTTACGTCGGAGGAGTGGCGGAAGTTTGGGCTTACGATGGCAGCCTTGTATTCCAAATCAGTGATTATTACACGATTTTGAATCAGCATTCCTCCACCTCCCTGTAAGCCCACATGGTCATAAAATATCCGCTTGACACGCCGTCTGCGCCAAAACTATCGCAAATTGTTGTGTGGCATCACGGTACTGTTTATAAGGAGGGGGATGTTTGCCTTCAGCTTAGACTGAAGAAGTCACCTGGTGAGTGACGAAACGTTTCAAAAATGAACCTCTGATCCAGCTGAACAAATTTACCTCTTTTGAGATCGCAAATTCAATGTTCGGCCTTTAAGCCTTCGACTGGGTTATACCAGATTTAGTATCCCCACAAATTTAATACCCCATCCCGTAAATCAGCGGGGACGTGCATGTGTTCAGTTAAACCGGCTCCCTGTTGTTAGATTTCAACTTCGAAGCTCATTTAATCTGTTGTCCCAACCAGTTGGGGGTTCCGTGTCTTGACCAAGGGCACTTCAACTCTCCTGAGCTAACCCAAAATGCGTAAAAGACGAAAGGCACACACGTCTCGCCTGCTCTCCGTAGCCAGCTTGACTTTTTATTTGTAAAACCGTGTAGGAGAGTACTGAGCGCTAGGCAGGGGAGGAAGCGGGTCCATGTGGATAGGGGGTACATACTCTTTGGGGATACATGTTTGGCGTTTGACACCACACAACCCACGTGGTTCCACGCTTCGATGGAACCAAATGCATGTGTGTGTGTGTGTGTGTGTGTGTGTGTGTGTGTGTGTGTGTGTGTGTGTGTGTGTGTGTGTGTGTGTGTGTGTGTGTGTGTGTGTGTGTGTGTGTGTGTGTGTGTGTTGTGTGTGTGCGCGTACATGTGTCTCTGTCTGTCTCTCTCTCTCTCTCTCTCTCTCTCTCTGTGTCTCTT
>OMLC01042358.1:0-16961 GCA_900302585.1 Regalecus glesne
GGGGCCACAATAGCTTAGTGGTAGAGTGTGCACATCAGGAATTGACACGTCAGTCATCACAGGCTCGATTACCTTGCAGAACGTCAGGAGGGGCATCCAGCCTTAACACCTTATGTTCCATTCTGGTCCATATCCACCCCCACAATCTTGGCACTAATTGTGATACCCCAAAAAATATCTATTGTATATGTAAATAAAACACACGCACGCACACACCGTGTTTTTACCCACATTTGGGGTAGCCAACCTTTCAGTTTAACTTGCATTGTCCAAAAGGAAAAAAGACAGAAACATTACAGATGAGGGTGCTTATTAACACAGCACTGGCACCATGTAATTACAGAAGCCTGCTACTATAGGGCCCTTGACTGTGTTGATACTTGACCACTTAGAGGGCAATCTGCGATCAGCAGCTGAAACGCTTCACCCATTGCATAAGCCTTTGAACATATGTGCCTATCCACCCAAAGACAGAACATAGATTGAGCACTGTCAGACAGCTTCTGTTTCATTTCCCTTCCTATTTTTTGAAAAAAATCCCAGCTTGCCTCCTTCCCTGATGTGTTTCTCATTACAAATGCAGACCTAGCACAGTAGCCTGCCTCTCCTGCCATCCAGTACCTGCATTTTATTCAACCCAGAGAAACTATGAACAGATGTGAGTGTATATGTGTGTATGTTTAAGGTGGGGGTTATAGAGGATAGTGAAACAGCTCAGGCTAGAACAAGGATTTATGACTTTCAACATCATTTGCATAATTGTATGCATCTCATCCAGGGTTTGTACACAGTGCCGGCATGGATGATTAGTTCTTATCTCCAAACCATAAAGATAAGAAAAACATGCCGATACAAGAGAATCTTGCTTCTCGCTGCCCATTTCAAATTATTTAGCAGGACTCGACAGGCTTGAAGCTACTGCAGCAACATGAATGATTATCTTATTACATCACGATTCCATGAGACCCAGAACGAGAAAAAAAAAATTAACACAAGCAGAGGCTTATGCATTTGCTTGTGAAACAATGGTGGTTACATTGTCTTGTTTGTATATACAGGGGCTTCAGAAAATATTTTAGACCCCTTCACTTTTTGTAAAATTTATTGTATTATGGGCTGCAATAGCTCATTGCTAGAGCACACATTTTGGAGAATGATGAGCCTGATGTCATCGCTTTGATCCTTCCATGGGGCATCAGGAAGGGCATCCGACCTTACGTGCCATCTAAGTCCTTGTCCACCCCACAATTTAGGGACTAATTGTGACATAAAAATAGACCACTCAGATGGAGATTTATAATCTGCTGTGGTGACCCATAATGGGAGCAGCCAAAAGTAGTAGTACATAGTGTCATGAATTTTCTTTTAAATAGATGAAATTGATATTTTAACTCATAATTCTATACTCCATAACCGATAAAGACAAAATGAGATCATGTTTTAAAGTGTTTTGCAAATTTGTTAAAATTCAATATTGATGTTTCCAGAGGTGTAAAGTAGAAAGTAAAAGTCCAAACTGTGGGTGGAGCAAATATACATTTACTTTCTGCCAAGAAAGTAAAAGCCCAAACTATACCAGCATTTTCTAGTCAACACCACTCCTCAACTAGGTCTAGTAGGTCTAAGTATGAAATCAACTGGTTTATTAGTATAGTGGCGCAAATACAGCATTTGGACTTTTACTTTCTGGACCTGGTTTTAACACCTCTGGATACTACTTATTTACATATTTAGCCAGACCCTTTGGCACTCCAAATTATGGTGCAATTATGGTCATTTCCTCTTTCCTTAGATGGTCTCTTTAACATCCCTTTCAAACCAGCAATCCCACTCAATCCTTGATGTGGACCAATTTTTGGCGCAGTGTGTTTTCGGGTTTAAAAACATCTGAAATGCGATTTTGAAAAATAGGAGTCTCAATGGTTCCAAAACTCCTTCCACATACGGAATCACCACGGGTATATGATTAAGCAGTTGTTCTTCTTCCTTCAAATGGCTGGTACAATGTTCAGGAGATTTCCTGGCTTTGACAAATGCCCAGTTGGGGTAACCACACTTATGCAGCGTTCAATTGTTTAACGAAAACCATGACAAAAAACATTCACCAATTTTATGTATCTATTTCACTGATCAAAACGAGACATCAACTAAGTAAAAACCAAGTTATTGTGAAACTATGAAGAAATCTATTGACACTTTCGTCAACGAATAAAAAACGAGACAAAAATGTCAGGGCGGGGCGAATTGAGAAGAGATCCAATCAGAACTAATCTCTTTGGGATGTACGGCTGTTGGGATTGGATTGTTAGGATTTTTACATTTACGTCATCGCCGAAGCGCATTGTAGCTGTGTAGGTTAGCAACACACGGATGTCTTACACTTTCTGCTTCGCCATGTCTCCTTAACTTCACGGAAATGTCAGCGCAAGAGATAAAAAGTACAACGGACCTATGGTCAAATTTCACGTATGATGCGAAGGACAACAAAATGCGTTGTAAACCATGTGAAATGAAAAAATTCCGGGACAAACACTACCAACTTGAAGCAACATTTGCAGACGAGTTATCCCGAATTTCATGCAAAGGTAAGCACACAAGCTAAAGTTATTTGGTCAGCTAAATTGGGAGGTTTTCGTTAATCTTGAAATACATACAAGCCAAAAGAAACAGGTGTCCTCCTGTACTGATTAGAGAAGTGAATGACGCAGAGTTGCTAATCCCCCAAAAGGTGATTCAATTGAACTAGACAAGAAGTTTGTTCAGACCCCTTCCTTCACTCAAACGGGTAACATCTTCAGTCTGAGCTGACTGCAGCACCCCCCCCCTTATAAACAGTGCACTGCATGCCTACGAAAACAAAAGAGTGGTTTCATATACAATATGGTCATTGACTGCCTATTCAGGGGTAATTGTACTATTCAATCATTGCACTGTACGATGACGACATATGTGCTCTTGGGGTCCTCCTTTGGTCGATGGCCTCTACATCACCCCTTTCAAATCAGCGTTCCTACCAATCAAGATCCTCATCCTTGAAAGAGTGTCCCCTGGCCTATAGATGGGTGTAGATAACAGAGTCCTGCCCTGACATGTTGGCTCTTCTGTGTTGTGCCGTCCTCTTGTGATTGCAACTATCCCCCAATCCTCTATAAATAGTACTTATTACCCCCGAATAGGCACTCAATGATCATCTTGCATATGAAACCACTCTTTTGATTTTGTAGGCATGCGCTGCACTGTTTATAAGGGTGGGAGTGCTGCAGTCAGCTCAGACTGAAGATGTTACCCGTTTGAGTGACAAAACGTTTCTGAACAAACTCCTTGTCCAGTTGAACTGACTCACCTTTTTTTGTGATTCTCTCTCCTAGATTATTCAGCATACAAAAAGACAGAGTTAGTGATATTACATCAAAAATTTAAAGATTATTTGAAAAGCTGAAGATAAAGTGTGTAAAGCTTCACTCCCCAAATTCAAACGAATATGTGCTAAAAAGAAGAATACACATTTGAAGAAAATGTAGCATATTTGGTGTTGCTGAATATGACGGGGGGAAAGGAGCAGAAATGTAGAGACAACATGGAGCTGTGTGTGTGTATGAGTGAGAGAGGGGAGTGGATGAGAAAGAGAAAAATCAGAACTTGATTTGTATCCCTCTTATTCACCCTCACAGACAGAAGACCTTTGATTATACGGATGATCATGGGCCAAGTTCAAATAAAGTTAGTGCATCTCAGAAGACCATCTCTACAGCTCTTCTAAGTGCATCAAAGTACAAAACTAACTCTAAAGGACAACAGACCCAGGAAGAGGCTATAGCAAAAGGAATTGTCCGCACAGGATTAGCACTCACGGCGATTGAAGATGAGGACTTTGTTCCAATGATGGATACAGTATATGGGAGGCTGATGTTCCAAAGAAAACTAAAATAAACAACCTGATTGACACACAGAAGGAAGATGAAAGACGGAGAGACTGAGACGCTGACTGCTTCCAGGAGCATATCTATTGGGCTTGACTTTTGGACAAAACAAGGACTGACCACTTCATTCCTCACTATAACTTCATGCTACTTTTGTGCTAAACAAAATAAACCCAAACACATATTGCTGGCTCTTGAACAAGCAGCCCACCTACGCACGGCAATATAAATGTGGACAATTTGGTATGTGTGGAAAAATGCATGCAAGAATGGGACATACCAAAGGAGAAGATCATTATAGTAGTAACAGACAATTGGAGTAACATGGTGGCAGCCTTTAAACACACCACTGTAGAAGGAGAAGAAAGCAGCCCTGAGGAAGACTCCCTCCCCTAGGTCCATGATGGAAAGTGACTCTGAAATTGATGAACAGTGGTGAGCCACTTTTGTGTTATTGTTCTTTTACACGACGGTCAATTATCACATGAATATGAGACTGGTGCTGGGACTGTCTGCTCTAGTGCTGTATTTTTGTATTGTTCTTACTGTGTAATCTCATGTAAAGGTCTTTCCATTGTTAATATTTTAGGGATTAAAATAGCAACCTTTATATAGTTTATGCTTATTTAGCTGTCTCCTTCTTGTTATTAGGTATCATCATGTTAACGTGGATATGGACCGGACACCATGTGTGGTGCAGACCATACAACTTGTGGTCCACATGGTGCAGAAGGAGAAAAGTGTCAAGAGAGTCTTTGATAAAGTAAGGTCAGTGGTAAAGCTCTTTCACAAGTCCTCCTTTGCAACACAGAGGCTATTGGACCGGAGTTGTGTTATTGTTGTAAATAACTGCCCCACATGCTGGTCAAGCACATTCAACATGGTCACACAACTCCTCAAAGTAAAAAAAAAACTTGGTCTGCCAAATTGCAAATAACATCGGATGGGACAGCCTGCTCCCTAGTGAGTGGCAAAAGCATTGCATGACCTACTGCTGCCTTTTACGGAACATACTCAAACCCTCCAGAAGGACACAATGTCAATACCCCTGGTGGTTCCTGTCATCTTTCATCTGCTTAACCACCTTGCTGACTTTGAACAGAACCCTCTGTGCCCTGCTCTGTGGATTCAGTTACATGTTGCTAAGAAGTTTCCTCTAGATGTGACGTAAGTCTCCATAGGATCTGCTCTTCTCTGACTTTAAACATGTTGATATTAAAGTTTAGTTGTCTCGCTGTTCATTCAGCAGCTGGCACTTTTGACTGATCTAGTCAACTTTGTGCCCCTTCATCTGCTTTTTAACTTGGAGACTGTTTGTTATAATCCAGCTCTGTTTACATCGGAGGTTAAATCTCAGGTGGTTCATATGGTCAGCCATTCTATGTACCATTTGCTCATACTCGCATACAAATTGATGCTAGTCCTCGGCCAAATGGGTCATAATGTCTCTATTCATGCTCAGTTATCCAGGTAAGGGAATCCCAAATAACGTGAATCGGTTCAACTTGATCAGATTTTTTTCAGAAACGTTTCTTCAGTCAAACGGGTGACATCTTCAGTCTGAGCTGACTGCAAGAATCCTCCCCTTATAAACTTTACAGTTACATGGCACACAACAAAGGCTGGGTTCATATGTAAGTTTGGTCATTGGTCACATTCATTGGTAATAAATAGTATTCACAGACGATCAGGGAAAATTTGCAATCACTGCATTGTAAGATGACAGATGTACTCTTAGCTCCCCCTTGCTCAACGATGGTTGTTCCCTCTTTACATAAATGGCCTCCTTCACCCCCCTTTCAAACCAGCGTTCCTCCCTATCAAGGATGTGAACATCATCATCTTGAATGAGTGGCCACTAGCCTGTAGGTGGGTGTAGACCACAGAGTCCTAACCTGACGTGTTGGCTCTCCTGTGTTGTGCCATCCTCTTAGCCAGTGTCTGTTTGGTCTCCCCGATATACAAGTTACTGCAGTCCTCCTGGCATTTAACAGCGTGTAATATATTGCTCTGTTTGACATAAGAATAAATTTAACAGCTTGGCACTTATTCACATTATTCTCATGATGCTCTGACATGCAGGCATTTCCCAATCTTTTTTTTCCAATGGCCTCACAGAGAAAATCATCTTCTCCCCTCTAACAAGCTTCCTATCACCCCAATCTAACGCGTTATCCAACTTTTCCTACTCCCCTACCACTACTCTACCATCATTTTGTATTTCCTCAGACCCTCTCTTGGGCATTTTTGCTGCTCCAGTAAGAGGAGCCACCAGCAAAATATTGATTATAATGATCATGATGCAAGTCAAATTACTAGGCCTCCATAGCTCAGTCAAATGTTAAAAAAGAACAAAGAAAAATCCAATTTACAAACTATTGGCCACCCTTGAAGGGTGTATCACCACCTTTTGCCCAATGAGAACTGAGATATGCTCCGGTTCCCCTGCAATCTGACTTCAGACGAGTGGCTGACAATGGATGGATAGAGGAAACTTAGAAACTGGTTGTTGCTGTATAATTGGAGGTCACTTAAGTGTTTGTTCCCAAGATTCAGATGGTCAATACTACCTGTTCTTTGATGTACAGTCTGGCCAGTGTCAGACAGCCACCATGACTGCTATTACTGATGAAGGATCTATATATTCTTCCATGGGACTAATTGATCACTGAAGGCTTTATTCCAGGTTCTTTTTATCTTGAGAAGGTTGTTCTGGCAGTGGAGCTTTAACAGTGAGTGTACAAGCTGAGTACATAAGGCTGCTCTACAAATTGTTTCTTGTCTGTTCATATGGCACAATTTATTAAAACCACAAGCTTCTGACAATTCAATTGAAAATCCACTTCTGGGTTTGTCTTCCCGTCTAGCTGCAGTGACCCCCTACCACTGTACCTGTAGGAAACTGGAGAGGGGGAGAGAGCAAGAAATGTACAGAGGAGACATAATTTTTTTTTTAAATGACTGAAAGCTAGACCAGTTGATTGAATAGAAAGCCTGGACGTAATAGGACCCAGCGGTGAGCAGTGACTCCAAGCTGTTTTTCCCTGAATTCTTACAGTTTAGCGCAATAGTGTCAGGATGTTTCAAATAGAAACTGCAACCTCCCATTTTTGTATATGTTTGCGTGTGTGCACGTGCACATGTGTGCGTGTGTGTGTGTGTGTGTGTGATGCATTAAGCTGCCTAATGTTCCCCAGCGGAAACAAACGCATGTTGCCTTTTGCCCTTCTGCCATCCCTCTGGTGGGAGTATTTGCAATCATGGCCAATTTTCATGAGCCTTCACTGTATTACTCATGTGCTTTGTGCCATCATATCACCATGTGACATTAACTGAGGCTCACGAAAAGGACAGTGGTCTACATGTTCTGGCTGTATTTTCCATCCTGAAAACTAATTTGGGCAACAAGCATTGGCATAATCCTCATAAAGTTTCCACATTTTTGACTTGGTGGTCAGCTTTCTCAAATAGTGAGCCAAACACATGCATAACTAATGGCATGTGAAACTGATTCACTGTCTTTTTTTCAAATGGCATAAGATAATAATGCGCTTGTTTTGTTAAAAAAAAAGTTTTTAAAAAAGCTTTTGCCATTATTTGAGGATTTTTTTCCTTGGGAGTATGGAAAGTTTTTTTAATGACTATTTGGTCCTAGTTTAACTAGGCAGACAATTTAATGGCAGATAAGGCCAACCCACATATGATCTGTGTTTACTATATTTTATTATGATGGCGACCACGCCAACTCAGTGGCAAAGCACAAGCTTTGGAAACTTACAAGCTAGATGCAAGTTTGAACCCACATAGGTGCATAGGAAAGGGAATCCTGCCTTAATCCCCCATGGTCCATCTAAGTCTGTGTGAACCCCCACAACATGGGGACTAATCATAACACTTAAAAATGAACCTTACGTCTATGGTGTTGTCATATGGCCTATTGTGAAGTCATACTCCCCATCCTAGATCACCACACTGACTATAAACCATGATATTAATGCACCTTCGAAACACTAAGATATTTGAGGTAGGTTGGATGATAGATTTTCATGATTTTTTGATCTTTGTAATTTAAATCTGGGTCCTTTTAGAACGTAAGATTAAAAAAAAAGGAAAAATAAGTTACTGTGGCAAGATACATTCAAAACCTATTTCCACCCATTCATCCATCCATCCATCCATCCATCTTCAACCGCTTATCCGAAATCGGGTCTTGGGGGAACTGGAGCCCATCTCGGTTCTCATTGGGCGAAAGGCAGGTAACACCCTGTATAGGTCGCCAGCCTATCACAGGGCAGAGAAGTTAGGGGAACAGTGTCTTGCTCAAGGACACCTCGACACACTTCTCTGCAGGTGCTGAGCTCGAACCCGCAACCTTCCGATTCCCGAACGACCGCTCCACCCCCTGAGCCCTGCCGCCCCTCCAAAACCTAATATTACCCAAAGATTGTATCAGAAGCCAGATTATTTCACGTATGAGATTGAGATGACTGGCTATTTTTTATATACAAAGCATAGGTGGTATGAGATGGACCTTAAAGACCAGTTCAACTATGCAATTTTGTTTCAATGCAAGCATATATCAGAATTCAATTTTGTCTTTTAATACTGAAATATATTGGAAAACCCTTTACTTGATCCTCCCATCTACCACAATAAACACATAAATACATGCTCACACTTTCAAATGCACAGGACAAAAAGACCAGTGCCATTTTAGGAAAACTATCTGTCACGACCTTCCCAGAAGCATACTTATATGACAAGAGTGAAACTGCAGGCCATTTGGCACCAAGATTAGCCTGCCACCAAATTACGGCTCCTCGCCAGGACTGGAAACACTGATTGTAGGAGCTTATATTTATTCAGGCAAAATTTAAGCCAGCTCAAGGCTATTTTTGAGGCATCACTCAGAGGGCAGACATCCTCTCTCCTATGATCTCTCTTGCAGGCAATCGCATGTGTGTCACAGCAGGTCACAGGCACCCAAACAGGAGCACAGAAGCTGAGGTGGAATGAGCAGACTCCAAGATGCAGTTTGCTCCCAGGTTCAGGGTTCTCTGCTCTTTTTTGAATACTAAAAGATAGAGAGGATTTCTGTGTATGGAGAGGAAAGGAATGACTGACACTGGATCTGGTCACGTTCTTCAATTTATTTGTGGAGATGGAGATGTTGGATATGGTAGCATAAGGAAAAAAGGATCTGGAATATGTATCGAAAAATTGAAATTATGGATATCACTCGGGTTTGGCATTGACTGCTGTGTCCTGAAACTCCAAGATGCAATTTACCGCCTGTAAATTAATAGTGGGATAAAACCCTATCAGCTTAGTCCATGGATTTTCTCACCTGGGGACTTTGATGAGGCCATGGTGCCAGTGGTGTTGTTAGTTAGGATGTGCAGTGCAAGGAGGCATTTACTTTTTAGACATAAGTAAATTCAGGCAGAATTAGAATTTGACATTAGTTCTACCTTGTCAGCCACCTCAACCGTAATTGCCAGAGAGGAGTATAGTAATCAAGCAGAAAAAATGCATTAGATAAAAAAAATTGCATTCATATGTCAAATATAAGTTGTCGTGATGCATGCTCAATAATCTAGGTAGGGAAATCACAAAAAAAGGTGAATCTGTTCAGCTGGATCAGAAGTTTATTTAGAAACGTTTCGTCACTCACCAGGTGACTTCTTCAGTCTGAGATATAAGTCAAATATAAGTTGTTTATTATGTGAAAAAAACAGGAAAAAAGTGTGCTCTCTTAATAGCTCAGCGATAGAGCTCGTATCAGGAAATGACAAGCAAGATATCATGAGTTGGATCCCATCCTGGGCCGTCAGGCTTTAAACCCCCATGCTTATTCTAGGTCCATGTCCAGCCCCACAATGTGAAGACTAATCGTGACACGTTAAACACTGATCGTTTTTGTCTTGAAAATTAAATGAAAATGAAGGTAGCGGGAAATGAGAATGAACATTTCTACCTATCGGGTGAAGTGTACATAGTTGAGAAATTTAGCAAAAGATCTTTAATCAAACTGTTCTTCAGGAAGACTGTTTGTACTTGAATCAATAGCTGGACATCTAAGTCATGTGGATTACGTTTTACAGTTTCTCTCAACTGCTTAGATCCATCTTCACAAACGTGTAAGCACAATATCAACTCGCACCACTCTGGCAAAACTTAAGACTTTTTGGTATAACTTGTAAATAAATTAGCAACCATATTTTATTTCAGAACGCCGTCAAGTATTTAGGAGTTGGAACAACTTGTTGTTTTCAACATAAATTCTGGTAAATAAATTAGGTCCTTTTTGTTGTGCCATCCTCTTGTTGTAAAACATTATGCAATATTACATTTCAAAAATTTTGCTGAATTTATTGTAAATTCAATTTGCCAGAAAATAAATCTGACAATTTCTAATTTGTCCTTTCTAATAAAATTTGACGTTTTCTAAATAGAGTGAAGATCCTCACCAGTCATATCTTCCTTTGTCCGTCGCTCGGACTTGGTGACAAGTCATCCCTTCGTTCACCTACTAGAAGAATGGAGTATGGAGGCACTGCCTGTGTACCTGTTCTTTTCATCCAAATAAACCTCGTTAATTTCAACACTAACTAACTTGATCATGGGATTGGGCGTAGTTCAGGAGGTAAAGCGGATCATCTAATAATTGGAGGGTTGCTAGTTTGATCCCCAGGTCCTTCAGAAAGTCTTTTGAAGTGTACTTGATATTGACACTGAATCCCTAACTACTCCCTGGTCATTGCAGCTGCCCGCTGCTCCTGTACTACAGGATGGGTTAAATGCAGAGGACAAATTTCATTCTAAGATTATAGTAACCAATAATTTTGCTTTCTCTCCTTTCAATGGTGTGCATGTTACAAGCTGATTCAGAACACTGCTGCCCAAGTCTTTACTAAGACCAAAAAAAGTGGATCAAATCCCACGAGTTCTGAAGTCTTTACACTCACTTGCTGTCCATCAATGAATTGATTTTAAAATGCTGCCCTTGGTTTTGTAAAGTGCTGAATTCTTTACGGCCAAAATACATTTCTGATATTTTGCTAAGACGTGAATCTTCCAGTGCTCTCAGATCATCTGGAGCTGGTCTTTTTTCCGCCCTCCAAGTCAAAACTAAAAACATGAAGAGGCAGCTTTCAGTATTGAACACCTGAAGACGTTCCTGTTTGCTGCTGCCTTCATCGAATCAAAGTTGAAGCTTATTATTAGAGATAAGTTGTGAGGAAACACTTTTAAAGAATTATTGATTAAAATGCTATTTAAAAATATGTGTAAAATATTTAAAACAAGGGGGTCTTGATTAAGTTTCTTAAGCAAAGGTTGAACTATTGCTTGCTTAAGGCTGGAGAGACAAACTTATAGACAGCAAGCAAACAGCAACAACCAGAATGTTCGGACCGACCGTCTAAAATATATATTTTAGGACCCTAGTAGAGATGATTTCTAAGGGTCACGCCTAGTATTTCCAGAGGAATATGATATCCTCTAAGGTTAAAAAAAGGGAATGCACTTAAAATGAGTTAGCAAGGCATGGGGTCTGAGGAGATGCAAAGGTCTCAGGACTCGGGTAAATTCTGCTGCCTAATCCTTTTTATTTTATTTATAAAATGATTGTGAAACTCATCACATTTTTCACTGGAGGCTTCTATTCGCTGACTGGAAGGGGAATTGATCACGGAGTCAAGGTACTGGGATTGTCACACTTGCTAGAAATCCGGTTAGAAAAAAAGGAACTTCTGGCATAATTTATAGCACTCTAATAAGTGGACATCAAACCTTTAAGCATGTCTAGGGCAACCACAAGCTTATCCTTTCTACAATTGAGCCCCACTTTGCCTTTTAATGTCTCCTGTAGGGTTATAAATCCAAGGCAGGGAGTTCTGTTTCACATCCTTTTCAAGCAGGATTCGTTAAAATTGTATAGCTCATCAGTGGAGTAATGAGGTTTCCCAGAAGTAATAGAGAAAGCAACTGCACCATTTGGCTTCCCAAGCGTCTAGTCGCTCAGGAGGTAAGTCCACTCCCCAGACCCCCGCAGCACTGTCTGTCTTCATTCCCACTCCTGACATCAAGGAACCCATGCAGCTGGGATGGGCTTCCCTCACTGTGGTGGTAAAGAACTGGAAGAGGACTCAGAGGTTGTGTCTCTACTATAACAAGAGGGGCAATCTCCATGACTTATATCCCTTCCTGGCAAAAACACCAGGCTTCCCTGAAGGGAGATTCCTGGTAAGCCGCATCAACCATCCCCAACCATCCTTCAGCCTTGTCAGGTTCGACATCACCCTGGCCTGGCAGGGTCAAACCCTGTCATTGGTGAGCTCATAGACTCTGGGGCAGATAAGAACTTTATTGATTTGCATCTAGCCTGGACCGCAGCTCTCCCACTCTTCACCCTGGAGTTCCCTCTTGCTGTCTCTGCCATCAAAGGTCATTACCTGGGTGTTCTTACCCACCTCACTAACTCCACCATCATGACCTTCTTGGGCAACCACGTGGAGAACATTTGGTTCTACATATTCAATTCCCCCAGGCCCCCTTCATCTTGGGGTGACTGTGGCTTGAGCTCCATGTGCCTCACATTAGATACAGAGCCAGTTGCATCATGGCTCACCATGATGGCTGATATCAGGGAATTCATCTCTACTTGGCCAACCTATACCTGCAGCAAGGCGTCCCACCAGCCACCGGCAGGCCTACCTGGTGCTGGGGTGCGTACCTCCCTCAGGGAAAAAGAGCATCGTGTCTCAGCTCCAGTGTGCCAGGTTGGTCAGAAGGTCTAGGTGTCCACCGCAAACCTTCCCCGCAACGTTCCCTCCCGGATGCTGGCATCGAGGTACATTGAGCTGTACTCCATCGACTGGGTCATCTACCCTTCCGTGGTCCGGTTGATCTCTCCTGCCTCCCTCCACCAAGTCCACTCATTGTTCCACGTCTCCAGGATCAAGTCATTTGCCGCCAACCCCCGCCCTGCCCCCTCCTCAGCTTGTGGATGGTCATCCCCAGTGGGTGGTGAGAAAGCCACTGAAGGTCCATCACCGAGGCTGCAGGTTCCAGTACCTGGTTAACTGGGTGGCATATGGTCTGGAGGAATGAAGCTGAGTTTCTTGATCCCTGATCATGTCCCCCACTCTCTTCGGTGACTTCTACAGGGCTCATCATTATGTCCCTGGTCGGTCGCCAGGGTTCTGGTGCTTACAGACCCACCTCCACACACTTCCTCTGATCAGGTGTGTTGATCACACCTGATCGCAATCTTGATTTCATCAACTAACATACAACAACGGTGGTCACCTCAACCTTCAAGGCTAGATCTTCCCAGAGAGTTCCTTAACCACAGTGCCAGCTTGCCTGCGTCTCACATTTGATGAATTCCAGGACTCCTGGGCCTTGTTTTTACCTGACCTAGTTTTCTTAAAAAAATCTCTCTGCTGATTGCCTGACCTTAGCCGTGTATACTATTGTTCCTTGAACTGTGTTTGTTAATGGCCCTGCTAGGCAGACTGTCAGTGTCTGGCTCCTGCATTGTGCGTTAAAACTCATACCCAAACAGCCTTAACAGCTAGGCTGTCCTCACTGACCAAAGCCACCCAAAGAACCCTATGATCAGGGGCAGGATATCCTCACAAAAAGTCTGGGGACTCAAGATTTAGCTTTTCCATCCATCCATCATCAACCGCTTATTAGGTGCCTGGTAGTCGAGGTAGCAGATTTCAGCCATGAACTCCAAGCTTTCCTCTTCCTTGCCACATCAACTAGCTCTGACTGGTGCATCTCAAGGCTTTTTATCGTCAATAAATTCTACAGCATAAGAGGGGGGGGATGAATGTGATGTCGAAGACGATGGCTGTAATAGTCACCTTTACTTCTTATTTAGAGAATACAATCTTGGTGCTGTCTCTCAAGCCATGTCTTGACATTACATTACTTTACAGGCATTTTGCAGACGCTCTTATCCAGAGCGACGTCTTCAATTTGGGCCATCATATTTTTTGTGTGTTTTGAATATGGAGCATAGTGATTGCTTTACAAACTATGCCAATGATTAATTGTTCATGCGTCATATTTGTTCACTTGTACTTTTACGTGCACTTTGACAAGAGGGCTATGGCTAGCCTGCTGGTCATCTCAATCTTTGCTTTGGTGTGCTTGGTTTTTCAACGTCCATTGTGGGGTAAGATTTTGCAAATTTCCGGACAAGAAGTGAAGAATCTATCTTAGCAAGTGTCCAAGTGTGAAACCCTCATTCTGTCCCCTGTTGCCTATTTTGAATAGAATCAAGATGATGGGTAAGACCGTTCATTAAGTCCAGTCTATGTTTGGACAGTCTCTGTCATCAGACACCAGTTCAGTCACCAAATCTATAGCCGCCTTTTAAGGGTTCCTCAGTGCACTCGCTGATTTGGTGCTGACCAGTTTCAGTTATTGATTGCTGTCAAAGCATTTCCCTCCTCTGTGAGTGGGTGATATGTCATGGATCAAGGCCATAAGTCAGACACTACAAGTTGTAAGTCTCACAAATGCTTTCATATATGTTTGATTTCCAGCAACCAGACACTACACATCTGACCAATAACAGCTAGAGGAAACACAAAAGTGGGAAAAAAAAGTGGCAGCAGCAGAAGTTGTGGAATAGAAAAAGACAAACTTTGCTGTTTTACAACGAACATAGCTGACATTTGCAAAAAAAGACTCATCGCTAGACTCACAATCTGGATGCAAAGCTCTTACAGCTCTGAAGGCAGACTAAAAGTAGGTTTGAAAGTTGTAGGAGGTAGAGCAGGTTGTCTAGTAATCAGAAGATCACTGGCTAAATTCACAACTCCGACAGAAGTTAACCGCTCCTCAGGTTCTGCAGCTCCCCACTGCTCCGTCCCATACAATAGGATGGATAAAATGCAGAGGACAAAAATTCATTGTAGGAATACAATGACTGAACAAACACTTTCCTTTTCCTTATTAAATAAAATGGTGTTTTTTTCTCAAAAAAGAAAACCAAACATTGATGTTACAATAATGCTATTAATTATTAAGCAAGAGAGAAAAAACAAGATTTAAAAAAAAAAATGCTGGTTTATTAGCACATGACGTGCTGTTAGAATTTCTCTTCTGCATTTAACCCATCTTGCTCTATAGGAGCAGTGAACAGCCACCATTTTGGCACCTAGGGAGAAGTTAGGGATTTAATGTCTTGCTGTAAGACACTTCAAAATGCTTTCTGCTGGACCGAGGATTGAACCTGCAACCTTCTGATCACCAGATGACCACTCTACACACTAGGCTATGCTGCCCCAAAAGTAGACAAGGGGTCCGCCCCAATGAACAATATATCTTCTCCTGAGTTTTATTTCCCCATTAAAAATCCTGTTTTGTGATGCTGGATATCTAAATGTCATCTTACATGCTCTAATTAATGTACCATTGTACTGTTTGCCATAAAGGCAGAGCCAATAAACTATTTTGGTGTAATATGGTCTCATTAATATGTAGACAACATCAGCAGAATGGTATCAGTGTTAACAGGAACAAAACTAACATCACATCTTGTCAAAAAGCAATGGCTTTGTAATAACAAGTCTGTTATTTGCTGGCTTAACCTCTAAATACTTTCTCTGATCCAGAAGATATTCCTTTTAAAAAATGAATAAAGACAGTCTCCACAGCTGACCAGTGTTTAGCCCTATCTACATAGATACCCGCTTAAAAGGTTTTCGCTCCAAGCCGGTGCATAAATCCATTGTACACATTTTTAAATCTACAAAAGGTCATTCCTCTGTCTGATTTTCTTCTATCCCGAAACACACAGTCACTCATTTACACATGCATCAGTGCTCTTAAAATTCCCTTTGAAATCCTCACCTCGAAACACCGGCGAAATCATTTTTTGTAATTTGTGCACATTTTTAATTTGAACAAAGTTACCTTTCAGCCTATTTGATGTAAAATGTTAGTCAAACAAATGAATGCTCCACAGCAAGAACACATCAGGCTAATGATAGTGGACAGTTAATTCTCAGTTGGATGAACTGAGAATTAAATAACCAGATTGGAGGGGGTTGTATCAAGCAATTACAGCCAGCTGTGGTTGTACAGTGACCCAGCTATGCTATTAAAAAAAAATTGTTGCACAAAAATAAGGGAAATAGCAGGGAAAAATATGCTTGTGCTATTGTTACAACGTTATGACCAGTCTAATGAGATCTACTGAGAGTTAGGCCTATCATTTATTGTATCACCCTTACACACGCATATGATCCCCAGTGTTATTGTACTCACACACATCTACGTTCCTCTGTTGACTTAAAAGATGGATGGGTCCATTTGTTGATATTCTAAATAAAAGGGCATTGTGCCTCTTTTCATTTTAAATGTATTCAAAAATTGCTGTAACCAGACTTACAATTCCCTCTTCTACCATAGAAACAACTCTAGTGCCTATGTTCACAAAACATAAAAGGAAAAGGCCTACAAAAATGTATATGCATTATTTTGTCTTTCATTATCCATGTTTTTAGTGAAAAAACATGTCCCATGAGATAAGGTCAGCTCTTTTACATCAGCAAAGCCCAAACTTTCCTCCATCTCACTCTCCTCTTGCTGCATGTCTCTACCATTTTATTCTTTTTTGCCCTCTCTTTCTTACTCTCTCCATTACCTCTATGCTTCTCACTGTCTCTCTGCTGTGCATATCCCTCACTCTATTACACACACATGCACACACATGCACACATGCACACACACACACACACACACACACACACACACACACACACAAACCCACACAGCCACAGGTGCATACTTGTAGCACAACCTATTTGCACTTCACTCCCTGGGAGTACCCATCTCTCCCCCCTCCCACACCAAAAAACAAAAGAGGGCCTCAGCAAAGCAAAGTACCTATCATGGGGCTATTGCAGCTGCCACCTGCATATTTGGTAGCACATTAATTTTACTGATGCCAGACCATCTTCCTAGTATTTATAAAAAAATATGTCATAATCGCTCAGTCAATACATCATTACC
>OMLC01042359.1:0-25209 GCA_900302585.1 Regalecus glesne
CCCTTTTCTCCATTTATTTCCCACTATGTATTCCGTCTTCTTAGCGCATTGGCACAGCCATGGTGAATGTGATCCCCCATCAGCTTGCTGCATTGCAGATAGAGTTGATGAGCTCACAGATCTGGGTCTTATAATTGAAACACAACTGAAAAGAAGAGGATTATGTTTTGTTTGGAGGACTGCTACATTATTGGACTATATCAACCACTAACCTAGTTCATTGTTTACAATTGAGTCCACAGTCCTCCCATCTTACCCCCACCAGGGCCAAGCCCCCAGCATTCTCAGCTGCCATACTCTCCATTTTGGGAAAACCCATGTGGCTCATTGTTGGTTCAATGGCCAGAGTGACTCATTCACTCTGTAGCACTTGCACATGTACACATATGCACCACACTAAGCCACACATACGTTTTAGCCCGAGCATTAGCCACTACTGCTCGCGAAGTGCTCTGATCTTAATTCAGAAAAGACAAGGTAAGCTCAAGTTTGAGACACAGAATGGGTCTGAGAAGTGCTTGGGGTTGCGGGGCCTCCCTATCTATTCTGGCATCACTGGAAGAAGTGTAATGTCAGAAGTTTTGGGCTGCATGCTCTAACAACCACATCTCTTCCTCTCCTTGAAACCTATTTGGGTCCATGGGCGCAGTTACAATAGAATTATAGTATCTTACTCTTGCAATTGAGCATGCTTCAAGACATACTTTGGCAATAGTATTGGCTTCTGAGAGTAGCTAGAGAGTTGATGTATTTATGCATGCTCAATAATCCAGGTAAAGAAATGACAGAAAAGTTATGTCAGTTCATCTGGACACAATGTTTTATTGAATTAAATGTTTCCTCACTCATACAGGTAACATCTTCAGTTTGAGCTGACTGCAAGGCATCCCTGCCCTTGTAAACAATACAGTTGCATAGCAACCAAAGTGATTGATGGTTTCATATGCAAATTACCCATTTAATGGACTTTTAGTGTTAATGTGTACTATTCACAGATTGTGGAATAGTTGTAATCAAAGCGTTGGAAGATGGCAACAGATGTGCTCTTAGCCCCCATCCTCGGTCCAAGGGTAGTCGTTCCCTCTTCAATTTGCATGTGATTTCGGTTCTTAATGCAATTGTATTGTTTATAAGGACGAGATGCCTGCAGTCAGCTTAAACTGAAGAAGTCACCTGTATGGGTGATGAAAGGCTTCTTTCAATAAAATGTTGTATCCAGATGAATTGACTCAACCTTTTTGTGACTAGAGAATTGATTTTACTCCAAAAGAAAAGATTCAGGCATATGAAGTAGAGATGCTCTAAATGGTTGTCCTCCTCCTTTGATGGCTGGTCCATCTTTTCATCTTTACTTTTTATTCCTCTCATATATCTCTCGTCAATCATTCGCTCATCTGTTTGCCTTTTAAGAGTGCAATAGCATGGCTTAATGCTAGCCACATTCCCTATTAAAGCTGTTTTTGAAATAATAGCAAAAATGATCCCTGCCTCTCACTAAGGTGGTCTTAATGTGATGGCTGGGGAGCAAAAATTGGCCTTTCGCAACCCATTAGGGAGCCACAGTCCTCCAGATGGTTAAGTCCCTTAATCTGTCCCAGAGGATATAAGCCTAGTTCATTGTTTCTTATGCCTCTCTGTCCTCTGACCCAGCCGCGGGGTTCAGGTGTGAACAAGAATCCAGTCTTCTGCCGGCCCATGCCAGTAGCTTTCAGTTTCATTTAAGATTCAGCAGTCCTGAGACTTGGCCCTGAAGAGTCAGTGTGGTGTGAACAAGCAACGGCCAACGTCAGACGGCACACTCTCCATGAATAAGACATTTGTCTGCTGAGCTAATTAATCCTGAGAGGGGCCCGGATGGCATCTGCCTCCTTGCTGCGTGACAGACGTTTAGAGGAGGAAATTTTGGGATGGAGAGCACACAGGGCCAGCTTTCCCCCTTCAATATGAGTTTGTGAGTCTGGGTAGTGGAGCTTGACAACTGCCTTGAGACACTGGCAGGAGCTGGTGCTATTAATGTTTTTGTGCATATATCCATGGATGTCCAAACTAATTGTATTTCTTTTCTCCCGCTCTGTGTCTTTTTTCTTCATTACCCTCTTTGTTTTCTCTTCTCATACACTCTTTCTCTCTTTCTATTGTATTACATATTCCCTGTTTCTCTCCCTCTCACTCACTCACTCACTCACTTACTCACTCACTCACACATGTTCACAGCTACCAGCTCAGCGCACCTAGAGGACCTGGCATATCTGGATGAGCAGCGACACACTCCACTGCGCACATCTCTGCGCATGCCCAAGCAGAGCACCACCTGTGGGCCAGGCCGCTCCGGGCAGGACCTGAGAGGTAAGCAAGAGGCAAACATGTATAAATAGATGCTCAAAGTCATGCACAGTGCTGCAAATACACACACAGCCTCAGCCACCTCTTAACTGTAGTCTATTTTTTATTAATTTACTTAATTTGTGTGTGTGTGTGTGTATGTGGGGGGGTATAATTGGCACTTCATCAGGTTGTGTCATTGTTAAAAGTTAACGGTACAAAGTTTAAAAGCCCCTCGGGTACTGAATGTTCAATTGGTGTGTTCTTCACTGCACAATATTCAAGTCTGCTAAACACTGAGCACTTTCATGACACGGTAAACCTCCGAAGTTCTAGCGGGTCAAATGGCTTCTTGTCCCTTTGCCCATTTTGCTCCGTCACTTAGCTGCTAATGAGAGCTGTAATGGCTGCCCTCTGCCATCCAAGCAAATAGAAATAAGCATCCCCATATGTTTTAAATACGTTTTAAGTCCCCACTTAGCTGCCACAAGCCCACTCTGCTGAGCTGCGATTCCCTTGCTCAGGGCAGCTAGCTGTAGACAGATGCAGAGAGAGAGAGAAGTAGAGTAAGTGACAGAGGGAAAGGAAGTGAGAAAAGGGGAAGTGCTAATGCCCTTGAGAATTTCACTTCCACTGCCACAGCCACTTGTTTCGACCTCCCTCCTCTGAGGGCAGGCGAGTGTGTTTACAAGCCAACCGACTACGTCCTAGCATGCTTCCTGCCTCCTCAGATCAGTGTCAGAATTCCCCTCGAGTGCACCGCTCATGCGTTGTCTCCTGAAGAACCATGGAGTGTGAGAGGGTAAGAAAGACCACAGGAAAAGGCAAAAGGAAAACAACTTGCTTGGGGAACTGGGTTTCTTTTTGCAGAGACCCAAATAACGGGGAAATGTGACTTTTTTTGTATTCAGATTCGAGTAACAGCCGTAGTTCGGGGGCCATTGTTCTGTGAAGTGGCCGGTGTTAACATAAGCTGAGTAATCGGTTAAACTAGGAACCATTTGAGGCAGAATTGAAAATTCAAATGCCAGACAGGTTGTGCATTGGTGAAATAAGGAGGGTTGTTATTGTTGTTGACAGTGAATGTTAGATATGCTGCAGTTAGGGGAAAAGGAGATGACAGAGGCAGCTCTCTGGTTGCTTTTGTTTCAGCTCCTTTTGATTCAGCCTGGGTCATCAGGAGCCAGAGCAGTGGTACTGTTTTGAAGGAGTGTGAGTCAGACAATAATGGACCTTCTTCTGCCTGCCTTCCTGCCTGCTTGCCTCTAAAGTGTACCTCCCACCTTTTCTGTTCACTCCAACACTCCACCACACAAACTGCATTAAGCGTCTTTCTCCAGAAGGAAAGGCTTCAGTCCAGTCTTTCTCTTTTGCTCTATTGTTCTTTGTACTCCTTGCCTTTCTATCTCTCGCCCTTCACTCCTCGCTACATGTGTACACACACACACAAACATGCAGATGGATGCATAGTAGAGTTTGGGATAAATGCTGCTTCTTTGGCTTTTTGTGTAGCTTGTGACCAAAATAGTGTCTGAAGCTTGGGTATGCACTTAAATCAGCATTATTCACTGTAACACATGTGTACCTGTCAATAGACGCTGTCAGCATTACAATTGTTAGTATAACACACAATACACAATACTAACTCATTGGTTATTAGTACAATGAAAATTAGACATAGACTGAGGATGTTGAATCACTCTTCTAGCCTACAATACTCAGTGGTACCTTTGACTTTGGCCCGTCTCACTCGTGTCTTCAACAACATAACTGAAAAATGAGTATCAGCTAAACACACCATGCAAATTCTAGCTTAGACCCAGCAAATGTAACCCCCCCAAAATTAATTTTCCATACTTCCTGCTGCAGTTTTCCTCATGCCTCACTTCACACCTTATCTCAATAGGCTCTAGTCCAATGTGAGACAAAAACACAGCATTGACTTAAAAGAAGACTTTAAAACAATATTGGTTTTGAGTTTGTATTCTCCATAGGCCTTACTTATGAAATGTTCTGAAGCACAAATCTGTTGTCTTTATGTATGCACAATAATCCAAGGTAAGGAAATCACAAAGAAGTTGAATCAGTTCATCTGGACATAATATTTACTGAAAGAAATGTTTCATCATTCATACAGGTGACCTCTTCAGTTTGAGCTGACTGCAAGACATCCCTGCCCTTATAAACAATATAGTTGCAGAGCAACTGAGACCGTGGACAGTTTAATATGTGAATTGGCCATTGGTTGGGCTTTCATTATTAATGTGTTCTATTCAAAGAGGATTTGGGAGTAGTCGCAGTCACAGCATTGTAGAATGCTAACAGATGTACTCTCCTAAACACACACACTGGATCAAAGATGGTCGTTCTTTCCTCAAGATGTCACCTGTAATATTAATGAAACATTAATTTCAATTTTTAAACAAACATTTTGTTCAGATCATAAAAAAGGTGATACGGTTCTCCTGGATGATCAGTTGAACCGATTCACCTTTTTTTGTGATTTCCCTTACCTGGATTATTGAGCACGCATCGAGACATTGTGTCGAGATAGATTAATTCACCTTTTTTGTGACGCAAAAATGTATTCTTACACACTCAAAGAATATCTTAGCTCTCAAGTTTATCTCATAGAGCCTGGGTAACCCCTGAATTTGGTCACTAATTGACTAACATTGTGTAATGTAATGTAACAGTGATGTGTTTTTAGGACTGAGTGATCGCTAGTGGCAACAGGTAGATAATAGATGTTATGGGAAATTACTTTCAGGCAATGCCAGGGTTCCTGTATGTCCTGGAAAGCTGGAAAATTTATCAGCCAGCTTTAAAGTCATGGAAAATGCCCAGTAAACGATCATATATTCTGGATATATTATTGGTGTCATGGAACTTTATGAAGTTGGGTAATAGATTTTTGCTTTTACGTCTTGAGACTACATGTTTTTCATGTAATTTTTAGTTGAAATCACATTTTTAACCATATATTTACTCAGTGAGATAAGATGAGTGCTTGAAGTTTGGGGAAGTTAGGATGATATATTCAGTAACCAGCTAAAAGTAATGCAGCTCTTTTAACGTCTGTGGAGGCTTTCACTTGTAGTTAATATCAAACAATTTCACCTTCCATGAAAGCAACAGCTTTCATGTATATCCAAGTAAAAGTCCTGGAAAACTATTCCATAAAAAGAGTGCCAACCCTATATTTGCCAGTCTGTAAAACAAAGCTAAGAGCTAAATCTCATGAGGATGTAAGAATAAATCTGCATGCAAGAACATTTCATTTCACATATGTCTTGATGCATGCTCAATAACCCAGGGAATATACAGGGAATCACAAAAAAAGTGAATCAGATAAGAAGTTTATCTTTAGGCTGAAGACTGAAGAAGTCTATCTTCAGACAGAAGATGTCACCTGTTTGAGTGATGAAACATTTCTGAATAAACTTACTATGCAGTTGAATATGCATTGTTCTTGGGGGACTTACAATCCTGTAAAGATGTACTTTTTGCATTGGCATTGCATCAAGGTGAAATTCATTAAATTATGGAAATAATGCTGGACACCAGAAAAAAATACTTTTGTTTCATAAAATTCTTCAGCCATAGTGAAGATGAAACATCTGATGAAAATATAAATCTGATCCACTGGCACAGACTGCATTTCATGATTTTGCCCTTGGTCTGTTTTGTAAGTCAAATCTAGGTGTGTTTCAAATTAAGCTGCTTTTTGCTTTCAATACGAGGTTATGACAGGTTGGGGCCTGTCCACTCCAAGTCTACAATCAATATTTAATATTGGGATTTTAGGAGTTTTTCAGTCATCAATCTGGTCAGATGGTGTGGCTGACCAGATGAAGAAAAATTGTAGTACTAACACTGACAAACACAGTCACGCTGGTCAGATACAAATGGTGAAGGTTCTCATTTTTACATAGTGTTTTTCTAGTCTAGCAACTGCTCATAGTGCTTACCTCTTAGCTTAACTTCTGCCTTACATTACCCAAGATAACCCTCGGCCATATTGTTTGAATTCATAATAAGCAGACTCAAGTACCTCTCCACCTCCCCTCCTACTCTCTATCCATTTCTCTTACACTTCTTTGCTACTCTTCCCCTAGCTGCCTCTCTTCTATTTCTCTTTTCCAAATCCATCTTCGTATCCCTGCCTCTCATCTCCTCATTCCTCTAATGCCACCCTCCCACCCTCTCCTCTTTCCACCCTCCTCTCCTTCCCACCTCCTACCTTCTCCTACTCCCATTTCTTATCTGATCCTTTTCTCCTCCTATGTTTGTCTCTTTGCTCCTGTCAAGGCTGTTCAGCTAGTGTGAGTCATCCTTACCTCGTGAATAATTAAAGTGTCTGAGACTCTCTCTCTGTCTGGCCATTTGGGATGGGGGCGTGATCACTTGTTCATCCTCGCCTGAGGGGGAGTGTTAGAGTGTTATAGGTAGGATTATGGGTACACACACAAATACACACACATTGCTTTTTATCTCTGTCAAACTCTCTTGCTTATGCACGCTTAAATGCACATGAACACACAGGTCCCACAGTCCTGGAAATAGCTCCGTCAATTCCTACTCACAACATGGCAGCCTGGTTTTCCAGGAATACTGCTCTCATGGGACCAGTTGTGACACTGACTAAACACAGTTAAAGGAGTTTAATGTTTTCTATCATCTCATAGAAGATTTCCATTTATGTAGGGTACATTTTAATAATTTCAAAGGAGAAAGGGAAAGGAGCTTTAATAGGCACTGTTGGCATTCAGTTATTCCTGAGATCCTTAGATTTTTGGACCACTTAAAACATGGTCTGGCTATGGATATTTAGCCTGTACTGTGCATTGGTGGTCTGTAGCCGTGTAAATAGTAGGGTCGTCCTTCTGGTTTATCATATCCCATCAACCGTATTGCACCACGGCCATTATTTCATAGCTTTTAAGCAATGGGATTAACAGAAAGAATAGTGTGAATAGAGAATGAGTAGCTCACCAGATCCCTCCCTTGACTGAGTAGGTTTGTGACTGCATGTGTTTGTTGACTAAGCAAAGATATGATTTAAACAATGAGTATGACTAAAATGTCATACATTGTACTTCAGTTGGTATGATGCAGCCCTGTACTTTGTGCAATAAAATGCAGTTCCGGCGTTGTGCTCAATCTAAACAGAGAAAAGCATTTCACCCCGTTCCAGGTAAACCAGTCTTGCATTTTTTGCTGATTGCACATATTGTGCTAAATGAAAATATTCTCAGAGTAATCATTCCGTTTTTCTCCTTTCAGCTATTATGATTAGCCTTGCCGGGACAAATATGCTTGCCACAGCATTTTGCACATGAAGTGAAAGAATACATAAAGAGCAATACCAGCTCATTAGATGGTAGTCCTCTTAATCAGCACTCTTAAGCCATGTGCAGCAGACGCACAAGGCCCTTATGCAACTACATTCACTCAATCCCCCCTCAGATATATAAGGCAATATACAATCTTCAGTCACTTCTACCAACACACATACCCACACAGATCACAAATAGAACTGAATCAGTTCAACTGGATCAGAAGTTGCATATGAACCCAGCCTATTGTTGTGTGGTATCAATGTACTGTTTATAAGGACGGAATGCTTGTACTCAGCTCAGACTGGAGAAGTCACCTGGTGAGTGGCCACACGTTTCTTGATAAACTTCTGATCCAGTTGAACTGATTCCCCTCTTTTTGTGATTTCCATACCTGGATTATTGAGCATGCATCAAGATACCCACACAGGCTTTCTTTACGCTTTGCAGGCTTTTGCAACACGGTTACTAGTCCTATATGTCACGGATTTTCCACAACACCACCTCAAGTAGTCTTACTGATATTTTGCAAATCATTGTGCTATCACTATCACAGCAGTGGCTATCAAGGGTGTAAGCATGCAGCAAGATGCAATCATATCATCATTTAGGAGTCTCAAAATGTGTGAGGTAAAATGTCATGTTTTCCATCATAGCACATCCCTGAGAAATTTGATCTGGATACATGTGTGATTCTGTGTCTTAGTACCTGGCTGTGCATGCCCACCTCCATGGGCTTCTTGCTCTCAATAGAAAGCACAGTTTAAACTCAACTCAAAATTCTGGTATCCTAAACTGTGTCGAATTACTACTTAAACTAGATTAATCTACTTTTCTGGTGATTGATTTATCTTGCTTGGCACAATGGAACAATATATCAATGGAGCTAATTAGTGTCCCAAAGTCCTGATATCTCCCAGTATGCCCATCCCAGGCAGTCAAAAACAAATGCTCAGTTTAATTCAAAGGGTTCCAATTAATAGCAGACCCTTGTCTGGTTGTTCTCTTTTTTTCTGATATCATAAAGAGCTTATGCAACTGCTGCTTCCTCTTTTTTCATTGAGCTACACCTTAACCCGTGCTCCAACACACCACTCACCGCTTTCTGATTCTTTCTGTCTTCAACTTCTTTGTGTTCCCCCTCTCTCATTCCTCTCTTCTTTTTGTCTTCGTCTTTCCCCCTCTCTCCCCTTTCCCCCCACTCTCTCTTTCTTTCTCTCTTCTCTCTCGTTCTCCCTCTCTCCCTCTTTATGTCTCTCTCTCCCTCTGACTCTGTTTATTTGCATATTCTACTCTATCCTGTTCTATTGTGTTTGTCTCAGCTTCCGCTAATAACACCCATGCCTGGCAATCGCAGTCACGTAAGTGATTTTACTTTTCACCTGTTACTTCTTGCAGCTTGCTTTGTTTGCTCATGAAGGACCAAATTTCAACTAATACTTTACAAGTCAAGTGGTTTTTAATCAAGTGACCCAAAACTTCAAGCCAAATGTTTAAATTATTGATGGCAACACATACTCTGAATGGAGTGTAAGTGCACAATTATTATACAACACGCCACGTGAAAGAGGGATGGCGTGTTTTTACTCTCAGACTTTAAAATGATGGACTTGAGATATGCCAAGAACTTGATTTTGCTATTTCATCAGTGATTTTTGATATTCCACATGTTCTGTTGTAACTGTGTCCTCTGAAGGAATTTAGTTTAATGACTCCCCCTAGTGAGTAAACTAAATATCATCTGCTTTGAGAATGCATACAAAAAATATTAGAATCAAAGTTTTTTTTTCCAGTTTTGTTCATAGAGCACTTATTAAGGACTATTAATACTCACAGTTGATGGCAGTAAAATGTTATTTTTAATGAAGTATGTATTCATTTGGAGATGTATGTTTGTGTCTTTACAAATGGGCTAAATGTATATATGCATCCACGTCAGAGGTTTTAAGTGTATGGATCTGTTAAGATGATTTACATTCAACAAACAAAAAGGGAAGGAAAATAGTGGCCTAACTCCAAAAAGATATATCACATAAATGTACATATGGGGATGTAACTGACATACAGATAACCAAGATTCATTTTTATTTTTGACATCACAGTGCGTTTTGCTCCCTATCGACCTCAAGACATCGCTCTCAAGCCCTTGCTGTTTGAAGTGCCCAGCATCACTATGGATTCTGTTTTCACTGGCCGCGACTGGCTCTTTCAGGAGATTGATGCACACCTCAATAGTTCCAATGCTAGCACTAACCGGGGTGTAGTGGTGGTGGGCAACATTGGCTTCGGCAAGACAGCCATCATCTCTCGCCTGGTGGCACTCAGCTGCCATGGCACACGGATGAGGCAGATTGCCTCTGACAGCCCCCAGGCCTCACCCAAACGTAGGCACCCACTGTTTGTTTTTTATGTGTGTGATTATTTCAACCTGCATAATGAAATCTAAATATATTCAGAAAAGTAACCAGCTTTTACCTTAGTCACTGATTTCAAGAAGAATTATGTTTAAAATAATCTTGACTATTGGATGTCCCCGAATCATTAATTAATATGTTTTGATGTTTCCAGATGGGGAGGGGCTCCCTCTCACTCAACCCCAACCCTCTCATGGGACCCTGGGAGGAGGAAGCTGTCCCGGTACCCCTGAGATGAGGCGACGCCAGGAGGAAGCCATGAGGAGGCTGGCATCTCAGGTATCAAACACACACATGAGAGTGAAACATTCAGTCTTGTCTTCAGTGACAGGGCGGCTCAAGTTTGCACATTTCCAAACACATACGTACATTTTTTTCATTCTATAAATGAAATATGTCTCTTTGATGGTATAATATGCGATTGCAATTTTACTGATACCATGCTGGGCTCAATGTTCTCTCAAGGTCATCTCCTGCCGAGTGCCGTATATTTACTTTTAAACTGAAATAGATTCACACACTCTGAGTTTAGATTTAGGTTGTAAGTGTGGCAGTTGTAGTGATTTCTATGTGAGATTCCCGATTTTGTTCCATTACCGGAAGATAACCAGCCATTCATGATACTATACATCCATCTCCCAATACCTATAAACTACCTTTTCTATTACAACCACATGGAAAAAATATATCTGCAGAACAGATCATAGTTGAGTTCATGCAGACACAAGCATTTTGAAAAGACCAGCGCATTGGAGTGACCAAGTTTTCACCTATGCCCCACTGTGCGCTGTCATGCTAAGCACTCCTCTCTTTCCTTGCTTTTCTCTAGACTACTTGCAAGTGCTTATAGTTTTTTTTAGGAAAGCTGACTTTAAAAGATATTTCTTCAGGTATTAGGCATAGAAATAAGGGCTATTCTTGGTGTTTGATGTGAAATTCTCACTTTTTGCTCTGTTGTTAATTTAAAAAAGAGCGATACGCATGAAGGGCTTCTTATGCAAGTTCATTTTTCAATTAGCAATAATGCAGGTGGTCAGAGTAACAGTCACATGTTCCTCTGAAAATGGTTCCACGGTGCAAAGGCATGAATAGTGCTTGGGTTGCATCAGGAATTCTGATGTGGCCGTACGCCTTCTGAAATTCCTCTTCAAAGAGCTGCATGCCCCTCAAAAACTATCTTCGACTCTCACACGAAGTTTCCCCACAACTCTTCTCTGTCACAAGTGTACGTTAGTGCAAATGTTGGAGCTGTGGAATATTTAGCTCCTCTTAACCTGTCTTAAGTGAAGACCTGTTTGATGTGCGAACATGTCTCTTTCTCTTTCGCTCTGCTGTGGCACACCCCCCCAGTCCCCCTCCCCTTCTGCTTAGCCATCTGCATCCCCAGTCTCAGTCTGATGCATTATGCAGATGTGTTTAAGAAAGAAAAAACAACTTTGCTAGAGAGCCTCATGAAATATTTATACCTGCAGAAAGCCATTTCCCAGCCAAGCTATTAGATCTTGTTAACTTTGTGCATTAATAACCGAGCTCGCTCCCTTTTTCACCCCTTTTGTGTTGGAGTCCATCATGGCCCAGATATTAGCATTCCATTATGATTTGTTTTTGTTATTGTTTGTTGTTTTCCTTTGCATCTGCTTCTCCTTCCCTTATTGTCAAGTCTGAAGTGTCAAGAGGCAGTGGCAGGTGTACATCAAACTCTTTCTAATTTCCCAGTCTCAACAAGGGCTTAGCCACACATAATAGAGTTATCTAATTGGCACACATCTCCATCCATTCACCTTCATGTTACAATTCATGGGTGGCACCATTTTTCTGTGGGACGGGAACAGTTTGACTGTTTATTTATTTATCAATTTGCTTATGGATTTGTCTAGCTGTATAAGTTTGCAGTTCTGGCACATGAATGATGGTGATAGTTTAATCCTTGACTCCTTTGGGCTGCAGTCATCCTCCACAAAGGCATGAGCCAAAATCAAAATCAACTGCTTTCTACAGCAGGAAAGGACGCAATGAATTATTAATAACTTTAACCATGCAGTGAAACGAGAAGTATCATGTTTCATTATACCACAGTCATCTGCCATTAACTCAATCCCAAATGAATAGTAGCAGCAGGTATGATTAAAGCAACTGGGTTCTCGTTGACAGAATGCTGAAAAAATGTTATCAATGTGTGTTGTCTACAGTGGGGAAAATTTGCCCCAGACACAGATGAACCCTCAACACTTGTTAACAATTTTACCTTTTTGAATGAATGAGCTCTCTCTCTCTCTCTCTCTCTCTCTCTCTCTCTTTCTCTCTCCCTCCCTCTCTCTCTGCCCCAGGTGGTGGCGTACCACTACTGCCAGGCAGATAATGCTTATACCTGTTTGGTCCCAGAGTTTGTTCACAATGTGGCGGCTCTGCTATGTCGTTCGCCCCATCTTGTGGCTTACAGGGAGATGCTGCTGAGGGAGCCACACCTACAGAGTATGCTCAGTCTGCGTTCTTGTGTCCAAGACCCCCTGGCCTCATTCAGAAGAGGGGTCCTTGAGCCTCTGGATGCACTTTACAAAGGTGATAAACTCTTGGAGAGGCTCAAATACCCTCGATATTGTCTTTATAACCCTTATCAATGGCAGCTCTTTTTATGTAATTCCTTTATAACTTGGCCCTGTTAATATGTTAGGGTATGTATATCTCTGTCACCAAAACTGAATGTCTCTGATAATAACGTAACACCACTATTTACTCTTACATAATCCACGAGTCACAGGATTTAATCTGCATAGGTTATATTAGACTGAGGAATTTAATTAAACCGCTTAGTGAAATACTCATCAAGAGTTTATGGTCTCTTGATTGTTTTGCATCACATGAATGTATTTTTAATTGCACAAGACAAATTTCCTTTTGTGATACAATAAAACACAGTAATACCTATTAAGGAGTACCGAAAGGTATTTCAGAGAACACTGACATTGAGTTTTGCTGATGTGACTTTGTTGCTGTTTATTTTGTTGCAACATAATATTACATCATGCTATTGAAAATGAAAAGTATAAACCGCCATATGCAAACTGAATCCAGGAACTCGCTGTCTGCTGAACTAGTTCTAGCCTTAACCTCAAGCTCCAATTTGGTCATGGAGTGAAAGAGGCAAATCAGAGAAATGACTTGGTGTACTTTTTCAGAGTAGTCCATCAACGGAAACAAAACAGCCCAATATTGATACAGATTTACGTAACTGTTCTCATTGTGTTTCAGAGAGGAAGATCAGCTCTGAGGAGGACCTCATAATCCTAATCGATGGTCTGAATGAGGCAGAATTCCACAAACCAGACTATGGAGACACCATTGTTTCTTTCCTCACCAAAACCATCAACAAGTTCCCTCCCTGGCTTAAACTGGTGGTCACTGTCAGAACCACGTTGCAGGTAGAGGAGATAACTTTGATATATTGATAAATCCATCATCAACAACTCTTATTGTTTTGCTTTTTCTCTTCTTTTTCTGCTTTTTCCCTCTAAGTCTTTTATTAATGTATCTTTCTTAAAGCCAAGTTGAAAAAGGCTGTGTGGGGAGATTTCTGAGGCTTAGTACATACAGCACTGTAGCATAATATTGTTATTGCTGCAAGCTAAAATGATTCATTTTAAGATCTTAGCTGTGGTTATAGGGAAATCTTAGACTTGTTATGAATAGAGTACTCTTGTGTTGCCCACTACTATATTCACCACTTTAGTTATTTCACTGAATACTTGCTTATTTAAACTTTGACTTTTTTGGTTACCTTTTATCTTTGCAAGTTCTATCTAAATTAGAAGGCTATGGTTGAAAATTACTACACAAATAACCCTGATCTGTTTGCCTCTTGTTGTCAATGATCACTGTATAACTATCAGTATCTGTATGTCTTTGCTTCATTGTCACACATGCACATTTTGTACCTTTACTTAAATAGTAATGCTAATAATGTACACATAACCATCAGACATCTTTATTTTGAGTTGTTTGTCAATCTGTTTAAAACAAATATTGCAAAGTGCTTTACAGCAGAATAAAAAGCGAATAATCAAACCATGAAAGAAAAAAGCAGACAGACTCGATAATATAGGGTGACATAGAACCGTACGTGGAGAACTGAGTTTTATTTACTCCTGGTTCAGGAGATCACCAAGCTGCTGCCGTTCCACCACATCTCTCTGGATGGCCTGGAGGAGAACGATGCCATTGACCAGGACCTCCAGGGCTACATCTTACACCGCATACACAGCAGCCCAGAGATCCAAAACAACATCTCCCTCAATGGCAAGATGGACAACACAACCTTTGGCAAGCTCAGCACCCATCTCAAGGCCCTGAGCCAGGGCTCCTATCTGTACCTCAAGCTCACCTTTGACCTTATTGAGAAGGGCTACCTGGTCCTGAAAAGCTCAAGCTACAAGGTTAGCCTTTCTTAGTAGTTAGGTTTTACATTTTCAAGTTCCTTTTTAGAGTAAAGTTTACTGTCATAATGTATTGTGGAGAATTCATACCATGGGAAAGGTAAAGTTGGGATTATCTTTTGTTTTTGCCCTAAATCTTAAAAGGTCAGTATTCCATGAATACTTGTACAACAACTTTATTATAAGATAAACACATTTCAGTCAAGATCTGAACGATATTATATGCCTTGATCTAACATAATTCGGATGGTTAAGGGTTATCATTACTACACGGTATCATAGGTCACTGCTATGAGTAGACAAACTACAGCCTTTGCTGCAGTTAGCACAGTTTATTGTTATGCTTTTACATCCCTATATTTTCAAATAGTCTGATCTTAACCCAGCATCTGTTTTCAAAATAATCTGTTGGAGTTGTTTCTGTATATTCACAGTCAAGCAATTTGTCCCCTATTCCTTAATGTGATTGGTTTACTTTCCATTTATTCCCAAATGCATTATGTAAATACAATCACTAGTAATTTCCCTACGAAAAAGCACAGAAATATTTTTTTAAGTGCTGTTGACACTCTAAACACAATTCATTATGTATGTACTTGCATATATGCAGATGTAGGGGAAAAATAATTCATATTTGTACTGTCTCCCTCACAAGGTGGTCCCGGTAAACCTGGCCGAGGTGTATCTGCTGCAGTGCAATATGCGCTTCCCCACCCAGTCATCCTTTGAGCGGGCGCTCCCCCTACTCAACGTGGCTGTGGCCTCCCTTCATCCGCTGACAGATGAGCAGATATATCAGGCCATCAACGCTGGTTCGCTGCAGGTAGGGTTTGTAAAAGAAAAAATAATCTCAGAGAATTTAGCTTTAGGATGGCCTGCTAAGACCAGACTTTGCACAGAGAAATCTCTATGCTCTTGATTAAATTTTGAAGACACCACCTTGATCTGTCAAAGTGGTATTTTGATTATTTTTTAAACTCCAAAAGCTTTTAACAAGAATAAGAAAACTCTTTGTGACTCTTGAAATTTATGAAAATGTAAATTCCATTTACCTTGTCACTAGGCTAATAGTTTTTCATAATTCCTAAGGTGCATATCTTGAAAGCTTCCAACCATTTGTCAAAACTGTAAATGCAAAACTCGGTCTTCAAACTGCATTCACAAAACCTATCTCTTTTAGCAAAACAATCAACTCAAAACCATTTTATCTGTGCTCTAAGTCAAATGGTGTTTTCAGATCATACACACAACCTGTCAATATATAAACATTGCTTAGCATTCATGACACACTACATTAAAATGTTTAAAACAGTGTTCAGGGCATGTAGCTACAGATTAAAATGGTTGCGTGTGATTAATGTATTTTTAATTTTCATAAAAAATATATAATCACAACTTGGCACAATGAAAATATTGTCTGATGTATGTGAACTATATGTATGTAAAACTATACGAAATATGTTTTTGTCTATTATTTAGCACTTGTATAGAATATACAGTACAGCAAAAAGATAAAGAAGAAAATATAAATGAAAAAGAGTACTGCAAAATGCTGTGCAATGGCAAAATCAAAGCTGAGAGATTAATTTTACCACAGCATCACTTCTTTGAGCTGGATCAGGCCATGGGAATTTGTTTACATCGCTGTCTACCTTCTACCTTACCAGGCAATGGTCATAGACCTTGCACCACCATGCAGATAAAAACCTATATATTCGGTTACGGTAAAAAGATTATGGTGGAATGCAAAAATCTACTTTGATTCACTGGTTGATGATGAACCACTCCTGTATCCAGACACCATGGGGAAAAAGTGACATTATCCCAACCATGACAAGACGGGATACCTCGCATGCTCATAATCCTGCTCTTCACACTCGAAAAAAACATCCCGAAGACGACCCAGAATTATAAGATGTTTGGTGTTATATGGCCCCAAGGTGGCAGTGACGGTGGAGAACCTGTTTACTTATGGATGCTCAAAAGGTCACATGCCACCACACCTATCAGGGACTTCCACAATGGCATGTTGGCCAATTATGTTCCGGCCTCACCTCCACTTCCTCCATGTGCACTACCTCTTGCACATACGCTTTCTTCTCTGGCACTCAAATTTTTTCCATCCATTTTTGGTATCAACATTCAAGTCACCATGTGCCACATGTTCACTCCACAGGCCTATATTCTCTGCAGTTGGTTTAATAAATCATCACAAAAAAGTGTGAACAATTTAGAGTAGTACGTAAATGATTACAGCACTATTGTAGCTGTGGTTAAGTTCTGCCACTGTGCTTACCATTTTGCAATGCAGGTGTATCAGTACAAAATGTTTTAGTGAGTGAGAGTGCTTAGAGTTTTACAAAAAGAGTGAATGAGATCAGCAAAGTTTTTCAAGCCACATGAACATTGTTTAATTTTCTTGCCAAACAAATGATTGGTTTGATAAATGGGTTCAGGTCTCTGAGCTCTTTGTTCCGAGAATGGTTTTAATGTTTTAGTAACCGTGAAAAAACCTAATCATCTTCTACTGATTGGTTACATCAATAAGATATACAGCCTTGAACTTAGGAAAATTGCAGAACAACTGTAGAATCAAAGTTTGAGTTTGGTGATGCACACAAAAATGTAGTAGAAAAAGGCTCCTGTGCTGAATGCCATTAGTGTGTTCATGTTTTTGGAAGTGAATTTTCCATGAAGAGATCTTAATTCCTCATAGGAGGATAGGAAGTGTGCACATTGTAATGATTTTGTGTTGAGGGTGTAATGAAGGAATTTGTGCTCTAAAGTAATCCTTTTTCTGTGTTTTGTGTCAACAGCAGGTTTTGCATGTCTTCAGGCACATATAGAACAGATATTTTTTCATTTTGTGTTTACAAACTGGACATCATATTCTCTGCATGACCATAGAGAAGTTAGATAGACTATAAAAATCAGCAGTATTACAAATAACACATTTCCTTGTCTGAGAGTTTTGGCAAGCATAATATAATCAGTTTTCTCACAATAATAGTTATGACCTTGTATGGCCTATTGTTAACAGGATATTGCATTTCTATGCACCATTTCTCAAATTGACCGCTTGGGTTTCAAAAAAAGCCCAAAAAATTATTACATGATTGTGTGATCGGAAACAATATCTCTATGACTGCAGGGTACACTGGACTGGGAGGACTTCCAGCAGCGTGTGGACAACCTGTCAGTCTTCTTGGTTAAGAGGAGGGACGGGACAAGGATGTTTGTCCATCCCTCCTTCCGGGAGTGGTTGATCTGGAGGGAAGAGGGCGAGAAGACAAAATTTCTCTGTGATCCGAGGTGAGGGTAGAACAAGAGTAAGGTATGGTGGTTTACTCTAGTAATCCTGAAGATAGTGGGAGGAATTGGGGGATGCTTTATGCTCAAAGATGTATACATTCCCTTTATGCAGATCTGACTCTACCTTGTCCTAAAGTAGCCCTCATACCAAAGCCTTTTTGTTTAAATTGATGATGAGACAGTTTTATTTTTACAGAGTAAGTGTTGCATTCTAAAATGTTGGTTGTATATTATGTAGTTGGGTTTGGGTTGTTGATTGTTGATTCTTCATGGCCACATGTAAGGAGTCATGAGTGATATCAAACTCCGTCTCTGTGATACAGGTTCAGTATGTTAGTCAAATCCGTTTTATATTTTTTATAGTCCAACATCACAAATTACAGATTTTCCTCTGGGGTCTTTTAAGCAATACAGCATCCTGTCCTTAGACTCTCATATGTTTGTCAAGCAAAAGGTCTATTGTGGTAGTCAAAGTATTTTTCTTAGTTGACTTTTACTATTTCATAGATCAAATTACATCACAGCAAAACTGCAAAAAGTAGAGTACTAATGATGGCACACTGGTAATGCAGTAACAGAGTGAAAGGTTATGTTGATTATGAGTGTATTTTATTTTCTCCTCTGCAGGAGTGGACACACCCTGCTTGCCTTCTGGTTTTCTCGGCAAGAGAATAAGTTGAACAGACAACAAACTATTGAGCTTGGCCATCACATCCTCAAAGCACACATCTTCAAGGTATATCACTATCTGTCTCTACAGACACACACACACATATGTACACATGCACACACACCGCTGTCATGAATATTAAGACCATATCTCTCTTTTCTAGGGTCTCAGCAAGAAAGTTGGGGTTTCCTCATCTATATTGCAAGGCCTCTGGGTGTCCTACAGCACAGAGGGCCTTTCAACTGCACTTTCTTCACTACGAAACCTCTACACACCCAACATCAAGGTACAAGGACTGGCTCTGATGGAGAAGAGTACCACAGAATATTTTAACAGATTTCAATTGTGCTGTGAACTAATCTGACAGTACTTCTCAAAGTATATCTTATTAGCTATGGATGTTTTTCTTTTTTCCATTTCTTTTGGTTTTAACCTTGATGCCAACGTAAGAAAGTTGCTATGTGACAATTGTTTAGAAATAAATTATTCTGATTTCCAATCCCTGATGCACCATAGTAATCTGCTGCCCTTTAAAAAGAAAACAATATGTAGGATTGCTCCATCCTTTATTTTGCCCCTTGTAATTGTCTTGGTGTGTCTATGTGTGTGGACAGGTGAGCAGACTGTTGATGCTGGGCGGCGCGAACGTGAACTACCGCACAGAGGTGCTGAACAATGCCCCAGTGCTGTGTGTTCACTCTCACCTGGGCTACATGGACATGGTGGCTCTGCTGCTAGAGTTTGGAGCATCAGTGGACTCCTCTTCTGAGAGCGGCCTCACACCACTTGGCTACGCTGCCTCTGGGGGCCACATGGCCATTATAAATGCACTCTGCCGCAGGAAAGCAAAGGTGTGTGAGTCAGGAACTCGCTATTAGGGGCAGGGAAAAAGGTTTGGGATGGTAGTGAGATCCTACTGAGATATATTATGTTAAGTCACTTGTGTTAAGTGTTTATCATTCAGTATGGGTAAAGCATATTTGCATTCATGGATGTGTCTGTGAGGCTGTATGTGTGTGTCCTTATTTGGCCTAACCCATTTAACGATATCACTGATAACACTAAGTAAAATATATGTGGTTCCTACAAGCCATGTATTTTTTTCTAGAATACATTTTTTCTTGCTCATATTGGAGTATTGTTTATTGTGCAATACTTTTGCCCTTCCAAATAATTGCCGCAGTGGCTTAGCAGTTGAGTGCACACCTACAAGTCAGGTGTCACGTGTTTAATTCTACCATGGGGCATGGGGCTGCAGGAAAGGCCATCCAGCTTTAATCTCCCATGTTTGATAAATGTGAGACATTCATTATAAAGTGTTTTGAGTGGTCACTAGACTAGAAAAGTGCAGTGTAAAAATGAGTCTATTTGGGCACCCCAGTAGCTCACTTGGTATAGCACATATCATATAAGGTTGAGTCCTTATTGCAGCAGCCTGGGTTTGAGTCCAACCCAGCTGCATGTTATCCTCTCTCTCTCTCTCTCTCTCTCTCTCGCTCCCCCCCCTCCCGCTCCCCTGCCTTGCCTTTCTCTTGACTCTCCCATCAAATAAAGGTCGAAATTGCCCCCCCAAAAATTTTTTAAAAATCCATTTACCATTCCCCATTTTGTGCTGCTAATCACATCCATGTGTTCCAAAAACAGGTGGATCACTTGGATAAGAATGGCCAATGCGCCCTAGTGCATGCAGCTCTGAGGGGCCACATGGATGTGGTGAAGTTCCTCATCCAGTGTGACTGGAGCTTGGGGCTACAACAGCAACAGTCACCACAGACCCAGCAGCAGTCAGCCTTCACCAAGAGTCACGCCGTCCAGCAGGCTCTCATCGCTGCAGCCAGCATGGGGTACACAGAGGTATGTACAGCATATGACGTAACAGGTGTGGGGGTGCAATGTGATGTTCGTCGTGGATTATCTGGTATTACACAGTCAGGAGTGACAAGAGAGATGGGAAAGTGATATGGCATGTTGCTTGTGAACTGGATTTGATCAAACAGCTTTAAGAATAGATCCCACACTTGTCTACCTAATTTAAACCAGTCCTTGTATCTGCAACTTATTTGGCCAACATAGCAAGACCCCTCTGCTAATGGATTAGAATTTAGGAAAGGAAATGGACCCCCCCCCACATACACACAAACAAACACACATTACATTACATTACAGGCATTCTGGTTGTAATTAAACACACTTATTACCAGGGGTGCACATAACTGGTACGTGGTACGCATGCGTGACAAAAATCAGGAATGCGTAATAGCCACTTGTGTTGCTAAGCGCCTTTGCATACTTGACTGATCTCATCTAGCCTTACTTACACATGTTATTTGTGAGCTTGTCAACTACTATCAGAGATGTCTTAAAAGCAACAGACACTAAGCAGCTTCTTTAGCGTTTCACCACCTACAAAGAAATGTCAACTCGACTCAGAGCTGAAGAAAATAAGACTTTTTTGAAAAGTGGCTCGAAGATGCACAGTGGTTTGAGGCTAAAGATGAGCACACTGAAATGTGGTGTAAAATTTGTCGCTCATATCCACATCTAGCAGACAAAACGGGTGCGTTTTATAAAGAATAATTTCAACCATGCTATATTGGACAAACACAAAAAGAGCAAAGAGCACACGAATGTGGCCCAAGCCATTGCTAATAAAGCTAGCTGAGAAGAAACTTCCAGCCACCCACTTGGCAGATGGCGCGTACCAACCAACATCTCCTGGTACTCACCCGAGTAACTCAGTGGAAATGTTATGCGCACCCCTGCTTATAACACATCACAAGTTACATGAAATGATTGAGACTTTATCTGACTTTTTGTAAAATTATCCTAGTATGAAATTGCCCCACACAGCTTATGTACCAAGTATCTTAAAGGTCACAAGAGCTGATTGTACAGAATATTTGACCTGGATTTTATGGTTTGCATAGTACAACTAGCTGATGATTACTGGTTTTGTAGCATTTAGTGTTTAATCATCTGTTAATTTTAAATTGTCATATCAGGCTGCACTCAATTATTCATCTCAAGGAAAATAGATTAAAAAAGCGGGCATTATTACCTGAAGAACAACTCTTTCATCATCTATTTCTTGGGTCTGTCTATTGTAGTTGTACTCACTAATTAATAATTCCTTGTTAATGTTTTACCTCTTGTAAGATTGTGTCCTACTTACTGGACCTGCCAGAGAAAGATGAAGAGGAAGTAGAGCGGGCTCAAATCAATAACTTTGACACGCTATGGGGAGAAACAGGTAGGAAAGCTACCTCATGCTAACATTTATGTTAATGGAAATGCATTCCCCTGAGTTCCTTACTGACGGATGAGCATTAAAGCCTCATGGTTTTTGTTCATATGTTGACACCACATTTTAAGCCGAGTATGACCGGGATTTCATGCCTCTTTGTTTCAGTCTTGCAAATTATTGGGAATTTGCATCGGAGAAACAGAAGGAAAAAAAAAGGAAACCATCAAAAATAGTTTCCCTTTCATGTCCATTGAAAAAGAAAATCCACATAAGCACTTCACCACAGGATAAATTAGACATTTTTTTCTTTTGTTTAGCACTATGAGGCAGAGGGCTGCACTGCGGGTATGAGAAATGCTTCCTGTGTTCATCTCCTGGCTGCTGTGCTGCGTCAGATACTGATGGCAGTGCAGTGGTGACATTGAAGCAAAGATGGGGCTCATGCTGCCAGGTCTACTCTGGGGAGGGGGTGGAGCTCAGAAACTGCTGGTCTGGTTACTGTGCCTGCGTATTGAGTTAATCCAGTGTAAGATTCTAACCTAAAGCCATGAAGTGTCATTTCAAGTGTTATTATCCCTCTGCGAGATTGAAAATGTCTGGCTGTCAGTTTCAGAGAGTACTCAATCCAACAATATTTCTCTATTTATATCAGATCTGATGTTTAACAGTCATTTTAGGGATAGATTCCCCCCAATGCCAGCCAGATCAATGTTAAAAACTTTTTAGTAATAATGGTCTAATTTATTTAAATTAGTGTATGCAGACAAGCTCTAAGTTCTGCATGAAAAGTAGTTTAACCTGACCACTGAAAAGACGAGCAAGGTAGGTCATCCTGCCTGGACTCCCATCACCCTGCTCCAAAACAACTTTCTATATCACAAAAAAAGAGGTGAATCAGTTCAACTGGATCAGAAGTTTATTTGGAAACGTTTCGTCACTCACAAAACTTTCTATATCTGCTCAAAAGCATTGAGCATTGTCCTAGGCCTTTATATCCTTCCAATAAAAATCTCAAGGCTAACATTGTTTTATAACATTACACCCTCTTTTTCTGTTGGAGATGAGTTAGATGAGTCATAGTCATTGCTACCACTCTTAAGAATTACCTAGAAGACCTGGGGTTTATTTTCGTACTTTATTTGCTAGAAGAGCAGTCTTCTACCACACAGCTACACAATGAATAACAGCAAGTTTAGATAATGATTTGAATATATTTGAAAGTTGATTTAGACATTTCAAGGTTTGACATGACTGTGTCCTGTTGTGGCATTATCCTATCCCACAAGTGCTCCTAGCCACCAAATCAAATGCTTACCATAATCCCCCTCGTTTGTCCTTGACTGTGTGTGTTGGTGTGTGCAGCTCTCACTGCTGCTTCTGGACGTGGGAAGCTGGAGGTGTGTCGCCTGCTTTTGGAGCAGGGGGCAGCGGTAGCCCAGCCCAACAGACGAGGCATCGTACCGCTGTTCAGTGCTGTCCGACAGGGACACTGGCAGGTGAGATGCCTTCTGATCCACGGGGATACTATATGCTAGTCTCGCACTAAGCAGATATAAACCATGAGGTGGACAGGGGACGATAATTGCTTATTTGGTTTTTGCATCATTTATTTAAATCAAAAATAAAACTTTGGCATATTTCTGCTTCTTGACTTGGTGATAGTAGTCTTTGTTGACCTCAAACACTATCCTGTAGAAGAGTTTCAGCAGTGTTCACAAAAGTGATACTTTTAATTGTATTTTAGGCCATGTTCATTTCTTAAGAAGTGTCAAAAGCCTCTCAGCTGGTTAACTTTAATGGATCTGTTTGCTCATACATAGTGACATGAACAATGTTTCTGGGGCTATATAGATAGTTGACCTACTACTGACGCATGGGGCAGATGTCAACCTGGCTGATAAGCAGGGCCGCACCCCCCTAATGATGGCTGCCTCAGAAGGGCACCTGGGAACTGTGGAGTTCTTACTCGCCCAAGGTAATTTAACCCAACACCTTAAGGTCAAATGGATTATTTTGTGATTTTGCATGGCAACTATGAATATGCTTCAGTTTTCTAGTTCTTGTGTTTTTACTTACCTTTCCTAGGACTTTTTTTTTCCTGTTTGGGAGAAATGCAGACACAGCACTTTGTGGTGTGCCACTCATGGTTGAGATGGGTCAGATTCGACACATCCAGATTTGATGCATATAATGAAATTAAATTATCAAAGTGATTGCGGCTTCAAAAAAATAACATTAGTGACATGATATCAAGTGAACAACCATCATGTTGCTATGGCAACCTCAAGCCAGCACACCGGTTGGGATAAATGTAGTCCTGATGGTGAAAGACAGCTTTAAACTCTCAAACTGCTGAAACTGTTTTGCCACTGGCCCTACTTTTTCCAGGTGCATCCCTACCTCTGATGGATAAGGAGGGTCTGACAGCTCTTAGCTGGGCTTGTCTTAAAGGCCACCTTCCTGTCGTCCGTTGCTTGGTGGAGAGTGGCGCCGCCACAGATCATGCTGACAAGAACGGGCGCACGCCCCTTGATCTAGCTGCCTTCTATGGTGACTCTGAGGTGGTAAGTGGCCATTTAGAAAAATGATACATCAGTGAAGGGGATCTCTTTCTCTCTCTCTCCGTTTTTGCTTTCCACTGTACTGCTGTAACACCACAAATTTCCCCTGTGGAACTAAGAGAGGAATATCTTATCTTAATCCTATCTTATGCATCATAAAAAGGTTAAGTATTTTTTTTTCCATGGAACTTTAAAATTGCAACCGCTCCGTCCTCGATTGTTATTTAGTTATGTGCCGAGGAACGTAGTGATAACAGTGAGCTGACCAGAGGACAAGAGCTTAAATCTGAATCAAATTAATTTGAGGAATAAAAGCTATTTTCTCAATTTGTCATTTTCCCGTTTTTCTATTTTGTTTAGGTCCAGTTCCTGGTAGACCACGGCGCCATGATAGAGCATGTGGACTATAGTGGGATGCGTCCTCTGGACAGGGCAGTCGGCTGTAGAAACACATCAGTAGTGGTAGCCTTGCTCAAGAAAGGAGCCAAGATAGGTAAGAGCAAGATGTCTAGGTTTACAGCCTGAAAGACTAAAATGCCTACAATTTAGTTGCTTCTGCTGGTTGGTTGCTTCTAAATATAGCACCCTTTTCTTCCGAAGCCCCCACCATGAAAGGTTATTTTCCTGCCACAGAATCAGATGGTTGAAAAGGTCACATAGTGTAATTCAAGCATGGGCAGCATGAAAGACTCAGAGGGAAGAAACCAAAGATGAAAACAGTCTTCCTTTTAAGCACACAGTTCCCCGCAATTACCAGCCTGCCATGCCCTGCTAGCTATTATAGTTTACTATAGCGTTTTACTGCGGTGGGCTGTGAATTCAGGTTCGTGTTTCCATGTAGCTAAAACCCCTTCCCTGTTAACAACACCCCCACCCCCCACTGCTGCACAGTACTGCTTCTCTTTGGCTAATCATGG
>OMLC01042360.1:0-25375 GCA_900302585.1 Regalecus glesne
AAGAGGTGATGAAGTGCAATGGTGCAGAGAATATATCAGAGATGCTGAAATAAACGTTAGCAGATTACTTACATACATGCCTGAGGTAGGTGGACATATCAGAGCATACTAGTACATATACAATGTACAGTACAGTATATACAAGATATGTGGTTGGAATTAGAAAATGCTGACCATTCATTTGAATGACAGCCCCTGACAGTGCTGTGTAGTGCCTACCAGAGGGGAGGAGTTGGAACAGGCTGTGATGGGTCTGCAGTCAGTTTGCCTGTCCATTTCCTGACTGAAAATTTACAAGTCTTGAATGGGGGCCAGATTGTGACCAATGATTTCCTTTGCAGACCTAACTGTCCATTGATGTCTGTCCCTGTCCTGATTGGTGGCTGATCCAAAAACGACAGAATGTGCAGAGGCCATACTGGACAATAAATACAATCCAAAATTGAAGAATCGCTGATTGGCTAATGATAGTGGCCCTTGGTTACATGGTAACTATGAGCTTTTTACATTAGGCCTTACTACTGAAGTCACCTATAGGGGATAAATAAGTAATACATTTGTCTGGTTTGCTTGGGTCAAATTCAACTCAGATTTCATTCTCAAAGTTGAAATCAGTAGTTTTCGCACTGAATTGAAATTTAGGGCCTTGATGATGATAGGCCTTACAGTAACTAGGAAGGGGATGATCGAATACAGAACTTGTGAATGCCCAAGAAAAAAAATGTTTGTGCAGTCTAATGGCAGCAATTCATAATCAATAAAAAAGGCATGTTGAAGACAGATTTACCCGATAGATGGATTGCTCGACTGAAAACTTGGGTAAGAAACTCACAACAAAAAGTTATGGAAGATTTCAAGTCACCAAAGGTGTTATGCAGATGTGCAAATACGTCAGCTGTGAATATATGGGTTTCTTCCTTTATGTATAACAAGCTCGAGAAGTATTTTGATGACTCTTAGCTCCATAAGTGAAATCTGAAAAGGACTCTTTGGCTCCACCACTCATAGACTAGACTTGATGAAGTACTCATCATTTATTGTTACAGGCTCCCATACTTTTGCTGCTGTGCTTCTCTTTGATGCTGACTGACCGATTCCTCACTACAAATAAACAAACTCAGGATTGCTTCTCACTTTAATCATGTTTTTTAAGCTTTGTGGGGTGTCAGATGAGGGGCTTCTAAAATCCTCTGTTTTGAAATGCTTACTGCACACGGAAAAGTACTTCAAAGGCTCGTATTTGTCACAATGAATTCTGACCGTTCAAGCTTTTGCCTGTTGCTGATTTGATGAAAATTTGTGAAAAGAAATATTTTCATTTTTCTCAAAATTGCTATGAAAACCATAAATGCAGCAATACTTAAGTATTTTCTTGATGATCTATAGATAAGTACTGAGGTCTAATGTATAAACACCACGTTGCTACCACACAACTAATGGTTGCTTTAATTGGCCAATCAGCGATAATTGCACTTTGTGAGTGTATTACGATGTAGGCCTGAATCAGCATTTCCTGGTGCAGGCAGGTTGAACCTCCTTGACTGATGGAGAAAGTATATCCTCTGCTGGGCCTTTTTGATGATTATGTCTATGTTGGGTCTCCAACTTAGCTCCTAGGAGATTGTGGAGCCCAGAAATCTGTAGGTTTTCACCGCAGACACCATGCTGCTGTTGGTGGTCGTCCACTGCCATTTCCACAATTTCGAGTGCGCTCGGCTCTAGATTGACATGGCTGCACGGGAGGGGCAGCTGTTCAACCTGCCGTCAATATGCACTCATCACCATCCGGGATAAAGCCAATGATCGTGGCGTCATCCAAAAACTTCACCACGAGTTGAACATATGGGTCTCCTGAGACGCATGATATCAGATATGGATCACTTTGGGAAATGATGTGAACAATGAGAAAAAAAAGTCAGGGGGCTGATGAATCTACTGTTTATATCCACAGATTTGCTTTTCCACATCCATATAAAATCTTATCCCTTAAGTGCAGGGGTGTCCAGAACGACCCAGAAAGGGCCACTGTGGGTGCAGGTCTTTGTTCCAACTAAGTACTTACACACCTGATTCTATTAGCCAACCAATCATCCTTGCAAAGGACCTTGATTAGTAGAAGATAAAACACTTGAGTCTAGGTGTGCAAGTGCTTGGTTGAAACAAAGACCTGCATCCACAGCGGTCCTTTCTGGATCCCTTTGGACACCCCTGTATTAGTGTGTCTCATGGTGGTGCTGTAGTGTCTGGATAATCCTTGAATTTAGACACTAATTGTCTAACATTCATGCTTTTGCAAGCCTAGATGACTGCCAGTTGCAAGATGTAGAAAATAGATGTCAGGTGGAAGGATTTAAAATCATTTATCGGACAAAATTGAGGGTTAAAACATCCTATGAGCATGTAGACAATCAATGTCAGGTGGAAGGAATTAAAATCCTCAGTCAGACCAAATTGAGAGCTAAAATGTCCATTGAGTGAGTAATTAACAAATCTGTTCATAGAGTGACAGCTAAAACTTCCCCTTGCTTTGAAAATTAAGCCCTTAAAACCCAGTCTTAACCAAGTAAAAATCAACTCTAAAATTAAACTAGTTTATGTACTCTCATAGAATTAGTGATAGTTTACTTTAAAAATATACATTCCAAAAATTGGACATTTCACATGTACTGGTATTTTTTTCAAGTAATCAATGGAATGGATGCCTGCAGGATACAGAAAAATCAGATTTTGAAATAAAACGTTCATATTTCATGATTCTACTAAATGAAAAGTATGGCCCATACAGCAGGGTTGTGTTGCCTTACCAGTTCATTTTGTTACGGATAATTCTCACCCCCATTACTAGTTCTCCCATGGTTGCAAAGGCACGACATATGAACTTCTCATCCATGTAGAGATCTAACTGCAAGAATATTTAGAAAAAAATCAGTGACTAACGAGGGAAAAATCAATGATATGCAAATCATTTAAAATACACCCTAAATACAATGACACTTGTACAAAATCTGGAGTCTGTGAAGTACGTTGAATGCCTTTATTTTAACAATATTAGTCAAATGAGATATTGTGATTAGAGTTATATTAGTATCCAGGTCATCTAGACACTAAAATTCGACTCAAACGTGAGATCAAGAAACTTGAATGTTTTTTTTTTCTGGTATAACAGCAAAGTAACTCATTCTGTCACCGGAGCACAAGTCCTACTCACGGAAACGGAAATATTGCACCACACTATTGCTCATTTTCTTCGCAGCAAATAAAATAAAATGTAAAAAACAAAGCTACTCTTTAGCCATTTATCTATCACCACGTGAAAATATTCTGTGAAATAACTAAACCGTGGAATGATTAATTCGATCATAGAGTCTATTAAATACGACCGGGTTCAGCTACTTTCACTGGTCAGCTACTAGCATTCGCTGTCAAATATTTAGCTTTAGCATGTTCAAAATCCATCTATTATCGCTTCGTGCGCGAATGGACTGCTTTACGACATCCATTACTTACATTGCCCATCCATAAGCAACTCATTGTATCTGGATGTCTACTGAATGGGAATTATGATGTAAACTCCCCATCGACGTGAACCGGTGACATATGCCCTCAGCCCATGACTAACAGGGTCACACATCCGGTCTGTTTTTCTAGTGTAAAAGTCCCATTCGCCAAGCTAGATAGACACATACATCTGACTCCGGTTTCATGGCTCTCATAAATACTTCACGTTGAATGGCAACACTGTAACGATATTGAGGTGCCTTCCCTCCTCACGTACCACTTGGCATACATACTTATCATTTCATTTCATGAATGAATGGATGGAGGGGAACTTTAATTCAAACATTGGATAAAAGAAAAACTGTGACCAAGCGTGCAAAATCATGGTTAGAAAACACAACAAAGAAATTCAATAACAATAATTTTCAACAGAATTATCACATGTATGTTCAAATGGATGGAGCGGCATGGCTCATGGGTAGAGCGGTCGCCTGGCGATCTGTAAGCTGCAGGTTCGTTCCACTGCGTGTCGAGGTGTCCTTGAGCAAGACACTGTTCCCCTAACTACTCTACCCTGTGATAGACTGGTGACCTATACCCATAGTGTACCCCGCCTTTCACCCAATGAGAACGAACATAGGCTTCAGTTCCCCCACGACCCGATGTCGGAGTCCTTAATACATGTAATACCCTGCCCTCTCTCTAATTGTCGTGTTCTGGGAACTTTGCATCTATTTTTAGTATTTTCTGCCCCCTAGTGGAGATTTGGGAGTAATTCATTATTCCCTTGCTTACTGCCTGCTACTGTTTTTTCATTGGCTGCTTTAGCGATGTGACAGTGCTAGGTCATAGTTCAGATTTCGGGCATACAATGTTTTTGTAGTTACATTATTTGTGGTCGGCTTGCACCTCAATCTACCTTATTCTTTCCTTTCTCTGTTTTTGCCTTGGAAAGTATCTTGATCCATGCTCAATAATCCAGGTAAGGGTAATCACAAAAAAATGTGAATCGGTTCAACTGGATCAGAAGTTTATTCAAAAACGTTCGTCACTCTAACAGGTGACATCTTCAGTCTGAGCTTGACTGCAGCACCCCCCCTTATAAATAGAATATTGATACCACACAACAATAGGCTGGGTTCATATGCACGTAGGGTAATTAACTGAACATTCAGTGGCAATGACTATTACTCGTACACAGATATTCCCCAATCCTCTGTAAATCGTATTCATTACCACTGGATGTTCAGAGACATCTTGAAATAACATATAGATTCCAGAGTTGATGATGCTATTATTTTCCTTGGGAATGTTGAAGAAGGATAATACCAGGAATAAGTATATTAGAGGTACAGCTCAGGTTGGAGGGTTTGGAGAAAAAGCAAGAGAGGCAAGGTTGAGATGGTTTGGATATGTGCAGAGGAGAGATGCTGGGTATATTGAGAGAAGGATGCTAAATATGGAGCAGCAGGGCAAGAGGAAAAGAGGAAGACCAAAGAGGTTTATGGATGTGGTGAAGGAGGACATTTAAATGGCTGGTGTGATAGAGGAAGATGCAGAAGACAAGATGAGGTGGAGATTGATGATTTGAATCCGCACGTCTGGGTCGTTAGTGCTTTGACTTCCTTCCAAATGAAATAGAATAAAGCTGATTTATATTGCAAGAAAAGGGGAAAACGGGGGTCCCCCGCTGGAACAAGTACCACTGCAACCTGACGTCAGATCAGTGTTTAACGATGGATGTATGATTGGATAAGATATTCTACTCCAGTACGCCAGGTGTCGATGTATCACAAACTGCTGGTCTGTTTGTAGAGACCGGAAATAAATTCAAGTCATTGAAAAGAGGCCAAAGATGGAGGCAGCTGTGTTTATTTTCTCCCTTGTGGATTGCTGTGCTTTGATTTTTCTATCAGTGTATTTTGTATCCTTTCCCCCACGCCATAATTGAACTTAATCATTATGCCAATTTATGGTGAAGCTTTCTGAAGGTTTTCCACTGAATGACTGCTAAGAGCAAATGAACTAGTTAGCTAACCGTTGTGTGACGAACACCCGCGAAGAAAGAGGTACTTTCTTTTAGGAGTCAGTTTTCAGGCATGTAACTACTTTTTTGTGAAACTTCTTAATTTAGATTCCGGAGTTTCAACCGACTCTTCTCAGCCTTGGATGGCATTTTGGCCAACTAACTGCCCACTGGTAACTAATGAAGTGTTGTTGCTGTTGTTTTTAACGAAAACGATGTTGGTTTATTGCAGTATGGTGTCAAAAGCAAACAATCCTTGGTTTTCTCACCGTTCAGCTGTTTTTCAGCACATGTTGGGTTTTGGTAAGGGACTCTCCAAAGGGTTTTCCCTGATACCAAAACAGTCAAATGGATTTGCTCTTTAGCATATGTGATTTTTGATACAACACTAGACCCTTCTGCAATAACCATTTTGTTGATTTCTCTTAGTTCCATAAAGGGTTTGTAATAAGTATAATAAATGTAAACATACTCTTTTCAGTAATTTACAAGTCATTTTTTTTACCATATTCAAGATCTGCTGACTTAATATCCTTGTATTACGTGAACAGTTCTAGGTGGAAAATTGAAAACTTGGTAGACTGTTATGAAATGTTGGCATGAATTTATTACCCCGTTTAATTGCGTAAGGGCAATTGATGGTAAAACAGGAAATGCTATTAGGAGGCGTTGAAATGCAACACATTTCATGCAGCATTTTCAAACGCATAAAATTACATACAGTAAGGTTGTTTTCAACATGGGATGCCTGCTAACCGCGTGATCTTTTAGGAAGGATACCCACAGCTTCTATTTTATTTTGATAAAGGGGTCAATTAAACCTGTACATATTTTCTTGATATTTTTGCTTGCTATGGAAGCAAATGTGTCAGTTGGGTATTTGTATCAGTAAGATTATCTTGTGTGTGTGCACCTTGACTTAAAGAACAGATCATCACTTTGTCTGATCTAGAATGTGACTACATAAATGCAAGAGCCTGTTGTGCCAAGCTGAACAAAGTAAGTAACACTATTCTTTGTGATTATTCCTGGAGTCAGTATGTATTTGCAATGCTGCTAACCAATAATTTGAAGTTGAAACTGTTTTATTGCCACACAACTAAGGCTAGTGGGATTTGCTCTCTGCATTTAACCAATCCTATTGTGTAGGCGGAGTGATGCAACCACGGTACTTTGCTTGGGGAAGGAAGAGTAAGGGGCTCAGTATTTCTCTCAATGACTCCTTGACACTTTCTGCAAATTCTGGGGATCGAACCATGAATCTCTGACTACTAGATCACTGCCCTACCTTCTGAGATATATGCTGGTTTTGATTGCCACAGACTATTTTGAGAGGTCCATTTAACATGTCAATATTAGTCCCCATGTTGTGGAGGGGGTGAAACAAAGGAAGCAGTTTGGACTGTATTAGCTGGTTATGATGGACATTCGCTCCAGAATATAGGTTAGAATGTGTATGACAGGACCCCAGTAGCTGTTTACCACCCTTTATTTTCTTAGCTGAAAGCACAGGAAAGCACAGGCATATATCCACTGGAGAATGGATTTATATTTGTGAACATGTGTGGTTATTTTCATGGACGCAAATGAACACAAAGTCCTTGCAGGCTTAATTAGCCAGTGCACAATATAGCATACGTCTGTCTTCCCCACTACAAAAAACTCTCGCAATACTCTGCAGCTACAACATCAGTCTCTCATATGCAATAGGTCCGTCAGTCAATCATAGGCAGTCATGCTACCTATGATTTCTGGGCCTTTTTTACTGGTGGACACAGACCTAGATAAGATTATGGCTGGATGCCCTTCCTGATGCCCTGCAGTGGGTTCAAACCTGCAACATCTGGCTTCTCGGGTCCTGAAGTGTGCACTCTACCACTGAGATACTGCAGCCAGAGCTAGAAGTTGTGGGGTTAAACTCACTGTTGGGTGTTGAGAAGGCGATCCAGCCTTAATCACCCATGCTCCATTTAACTCCATGGCCACAGAGACCATTATATGGGGGTAACATAGCTGCGTAAAGCGGCTATCTGTACATTGGATGTTGAGGTGTCCTAGAGCAAGACACTAAAAGGCTAACTATTCCCCAAGTGCCACATGGCGGCTTCTTACTGTTCATATACAATGGGATGGGTTAAATACAGAGAACAAATTCCACCGGCCTGTGTTGTGTGGCAATAAAACTGTTTAAAAAAGCTATGTACTTTCTCTATGCTCAAGATTCAAGATGTTTATGCATTCCAGTGTAACGTTCTTTGGCTGGAAGCCTCTGTTACAAAAATATGGTATGGAGTGCACCCTACTGCAAGCTACTGTAGCTCCACAAAGATTCAGATGAAGACAAACTAGAATAGAATCTAGGCAAAGGGCAGGGAAACATCCTTGAGAGTTCCTATTCCATTTTGTGTGCGTGTGTGTGTGTGCGTGTGTGTGTGTTTTCCTGGCATCTACAGAGAAGCATGTTGAAGTGTCCTTGAGCAAGACACTGTTCCTTAAACTGCTCAGCTCTGATTGACTTGTGACCTGTCTAGGATGTTTGCTACTTTTCACCCAATGGCAGCTGGTATAGACTCTGTCTTGAGTAGGATCGCTTAGCCATGCTGAGGCCTATCCCAGCACTCATTGGGTGAAAAGCGGGGAAACACCCTGGAAAGATCGCCACTCAATATCAGGAGTTTAGCACTTAGGGGTTCTGTTTCTTTGCTAAGGAAACCTCGACATGCCTTCTGTAAGGGCAGAGAATCGAACCAACAATCTCCCAATTACTAGATTACCGCCCTCCTTCTCAAGCTACGTTGTCCAACAATGAATATCTCGAATCTTGAAATAATCTTTTTGCCGTTTGGTACAGCCGTCACTGGGAAATTTGACTTTTTGGAAATACTGTCATTTAACTGATGGACAGGGACAAGTAGAAAGACAGACAGCTGTTCGTACCACCTTCACCAATCTAAAAACATCCTTGGTGGCATGCTGTAACATTAAATGGAACCCCGCTTTAGCTCTAACCAGTTTGTGTGTGTGTTAATAGGTATAACAGAATGTGTGTGTGCATGCGCAGGGTGATGTGATGCATGTAGTGCAGTAGTTAGAGGGACGGTGCATGCTTGGTTCCCGCTCGCCTCCTTTCTAACCTCTTACTTACTGCTTACTACTTGGTGCCACTGGCTAGCCCCTGTGGTGAACAAAGAAGCAGTCCAGTGCGTTAGTCTTCCCCTGCCAGTACACAGTCTCTCCTTCACTAAGACCTCTGGCAACCTCCTCGCGGCCACGCAAGGTAACTGGATGCCTTGTGGCCTCAGACTAATTTAGTAGGGGATCTCAGAGGTGCATTGGTCCCCAGAGGCTGTTCATGGCCAACCACTGCTTTGTTGAAGTCTATTGCAATAAAGACTTGAGGAGCACAACCTGTGAGATAGCATCGTGTTTGACGATACACATCATGCAGTTCTTTGGTAGCTTGGAGTTTCTAGCAGTCTACTGCAGTCATGATGGGTCACTGGTCATCCTGGGTAAAAGCTCTTGCCGTTGGGATGAACCTGTCATGGTTGAAGACAGTGATACTGAGGACTTCATGCCCCTCTGGCACTCTAAAAACCCCATTGTGTAGGTTTCTGTCTCTGACCATAGTTTAACACCATGATGAAGAGGGATGTCATAATCAGATTTTATAGATTAAAAGCAAGTGTGTGTGTGTGTGCGCGCGCGCGTGCGTACACGCGTGTTATTTATTAGGAAGTCGTATGACCTAAGGGAAAAAACTGTTCCTCAGTCTGCAAGTGCATCTTTTGAGAGTCCTGTATCTCCTCTTTGGAGCAGTAAGTTATAGAGTTCCTGCAGACTGGGCAACTCGCATCTAGTGACATGCTAGAGTATGCCCACAACCCTTTATAGTGCCTTGCAGTCCTAGCTGATACAGCTGCTGTATTGGGTGGTAAAGAATTTTGTCGGCAGGCTCTCTATGGTGCCCTGGTAGAAGTCCTTTAGGAGTTTGAGCTTCAGGCTGAGTTTTGTTAGGCACCTGAGGCTGTACAGATGCTGTGTCTTTTCATCAACAGCGGGGGTGTGGCTAGCCCATGTCAGGCTTCTGTGGATGCTAGCTCCTAGAGGTTTGAAATTGTTCATCCTCTCTACCACTGCGCTGTTGATGGTGACTGGGGGGCGGGGCGGGGTGAGCCCCCCCCTCTCCTTTTTGTAATCTACCATGAGATCCTTGGTCTTGGAGATACTCAATTTGATGTGGTTGTCTTGGCACTACTTTTCCAGGGTGGTAACCTCCTCCCCATCGGGCATCTCATTGCCATGGGAAATCAAGCGTACAACTGCTGTGTCATCCGCAAACTTCACATTGCTGTCTGAAACCTGTGTTGCTATGCAGTCATAGGTTTAGAGGGAATATATAAGAGGGCTGAGGACACAGCCCTCCGGCACTCCCATAGTGAGAGTCAGCAGAGAAGATGTGTGGTTGTCCACTATCACCACCTGGAGGCAGTCTGTCAGAAAGTCTGTGTTCCTGACCAGGTCTTTAAGCTTATTGATGAACACGGTGAGCACTACGCGATGATTGCTTAGCTGTAGTCCACAAACAGGATCCTCACATAGGTGTCCCTCCCTTCCACGTGGGAGAGGGTGTTGTGTAGAACTTGAGTGATGGCATCCTCTATGGGTTTGTCTGGACGTTATGCAAATTGCAGGGGATGGGGGGGGGCAGATGAGAGATTTAACCAGGTTCTCAAAACGCTTAATGGCTATGGGGTGGAAAGCAACAGAGAGCACAGTGTCAAACTAGTTTTTGAAATTTGATTTAGCCTCATTTATCTCTACATGCAAGAGGTGGATAAGTGGATTTGGCTATTTCCGTCAGATCTATTGGTAGTTGATGCATAAAATCAAGCATACAGCCAGGTATTCTCTATAGACAAACAATGGCAGAAGAATTGATCATACTGAAAATCGCAGTGGCTCTCAGTGTGGCAGTTGTAGGATATTTGGTTACATTTCTGTCCTGTTATATCTACCCCAGTCAGCTGTATGCCTATTATTGTGAAGTGGAAAAGTCTCAGGTGAACAATAGCCATGAAGTGGTAGGACCCATAAGACCACAGAATGGGACCACTGAGTGCTGAAGCACACAGTGCATACAATTCTTCTGTCCTCGATTCAACACTCACTACCGAGTCCCAAAGCGCCTCTTCAAGCAACATCAGCACAATAAATTCTCCATGAGGAGCTTCATGAAAGGGATGTCAGGGGCTGAGCAGCCGCAGACTAACCTCAGATCACCTAGTACGAAGTACATTGACAAACATTAGCTGGAGAGCTGTAAAGGACAGTGCTATTACACTTTAGACCGATGAACCAAGGTACTCTATCTGGCAGTCTGATGGGTCTGACAATCTGGATCTTGTGAAATACAGGATAATTCTACCAACATGAATATATAGTGCCAAATGTAAAGTTAGGTAGAGGAGAAATAGTTGAGTCAAGTCAATTTTATTTGTATGGCCTATTATCAAAAAAAATGCCTAAGTGGGAATAATGGTCTGGGGGTATCTTCATGGTTTGGGCTATGCCTCTCAGTTTCAATGAAGTGACATGTTAATGCTATAGTATACAATATTCTAGAGAATTGTGTGTTTCCAACTTTGTGGAAACAGTTTGAGGAAGCCCTTTTCTTTTTCAGCATGACAGTGTCCCTATGCACAAAGGAAGGTCCATAGATACATGGTTTTCCAAGTTTTTTGTGGAAGAACTTGACTGGGTTGCAGAGAGCCCCAACCTCAACCCTATCCAACACCTTTGGAATAAATAGGAATGCCAACTACGACTCGGCCATTCTCCCAAATGTCGATACTCAACCTCACTAATGCTCTTGTGGCTGAATGGAGTGAATCTCAGTAGCTAGGTTTCAGAATGTAGTGGAAGGCTCCCCGGTAGATGTCTTGATGCATGCTCAATAGTCAGACTGAAGATGTCACCTGTATGAGTGATGAAACTTTTCTGAATAGACTTCTCGTCCAGTAGAACAGATCCACCCTTTATGTCCTTCTCAGTAGAGTGGAGACTATTATAGGAGCAAAGGGGGCAAACTCCACATTTATGTCTATGGTTTTGGAATAAGATGTTCAACAAACACATATGGGTGTGATGTTTGGATGTCCACATACTTTTGGTTATGTGTGGTTATATGTCTCATGTCTGGTTATATTGCCTAATTGTAGCAGTCTAGTGATTTTTTTTTTGGAACATGTTTATATGACACGAAGTTTTGGGTCTTTACAGTGGGTCATTCCAGAGTTTGTTGGGCAAGGGTTATCGACCGTGCTGATGTTGGTCTCCATGCATTGGTTCATCTTCCTTCTCAACCTACCAGTAGCAGCTTGGAATATTTACAGGTACTTACAAGTGTGTGCGTAAAAAGTCATTTTTATAGTATTGTCTTTTCTCATACTAGCTTCAAATCAAAGGGTTTAACTTTGTTATGCTTGTTATGCTATTTAACATTTGCCATTGGGCTCTGAGTGAGGGATATCTTTCTGTTTTCTCCTACAGGTATGTCAAGGTGCCCATGGGGAACATGGGGGTGTTTGACCCTACTGAGATCCACAACCGGGGGCAGTTGAAGTCCCATATGAAAGAAGCAATGATTAAACTGGGCTTCCATCTATTGTGCTTCTTCATTTATTTATACAGGTGAGAGAGCATATATACGTGTCATCTGATCCGCTTACAGTCTGTAAAATCTACTAAGTTGTACTAACAGCAATATTCTGTTACGTTCCTCTCTTCTTCCTTTTCAGCATGATCCTGGCTTTAATCAATGACTGACCAACCCAGGAGGCTTTGCAACCCAAGCTGTCAAACTCCTGGGTATGCTGTTTTGAATATTGTGCCCTTGCCCCATATGCATAAAACATTTCAGAATAATGCTACAGAGCAGAAGAAAATAGTTGGCCTTTCTGGTTCTTAAAGGCATGGAATTCTCCATTGATAGTCCTATTTGAAATGTTTTATGCATATGAGCACAGTGTCCAAGCCAGAGCAGCATCACACTCCACTGCTGGATCTCCAATCATCGCCAAGCCCTCTAACCCTTTTTAGATAAATGGGTATTGGTTAATGAAATAACTCTTGATCTCAAATGCTCAGAAATGTCCTCACATTCATGCGACTGTATGAACAAATAGCATGAAACAATGTACGTGTGACTGTTGTCTGCTGAAAAACTGCTGACATTGCACTTTTCCTCTGGGCAGAATGGACGACAATTGCACTGAGTGGATTCTTTTTGACCATGGCTAAGGCCTATTTTCCAATTAGCCAGCAAATGTTCAATTCCTTACTTTTAAGCATGCATAAATCTTTAGAATAAATGTAAAAATAATTCACCAAGTTGAATCACTTCATTTGGACAATGTTTATTGAGAGAAACATTTAATCTGTCATCTAAGGGACTCCTTCAGTCTCAACTGACTTCAGGTATCAGCATCCTTATAAACAACAAAGTGGCATAATGACCAGAACCAACAATTGGATTAATATACTAATTACTATGACCATTATCTAGAGTTTCAATGGTTATGTTCACTATACACAGGATTGGGAAATAGTTGCAATCACAACATTGTAAAATGCTGACAGATGTTCTCTTAAACCCCCCAATCATTTCAAGGGTGGTTGTTCCCTCTTCACATAGATGCCCTATGACTTCCCATTCAAACCAGCATTCCTCCCTATCAAGTAGTGATTAAATGTTTCTCAGTAAATGTGCCCAGGTGAACTGATTCAATGTTTTGCAATGACACTACTTCAATTATTGAGCATGGATGAATGCAAAAATAAATATTTTTGTTATCTTTCTCATGTAGTGACCAAGGTCTATTGCTATGGACAAAAAGTCAGATAAACTCTGGTGAGATTTGGGTTAATTCTTTAATTCTCATCCAAAACCAAATTGGGTTTTTCTGTAAGAATTTAAACCTACTTTTTCCATTAAAGGTTCTCCTGTCAGATATTTCTGAGAATGCAAGTTGCATTGTATGTTTTGAACTTTGATTCATGACATTTGAGCTGAATCCAGCATTGTTTAGTAGGTCTCCTTATGTTTACATATTTTTTTTACATTAATTGCAAATTGTACCTTAAAAATAAGATAACTCCTTTCTGCTGGAAGGTTCCTTTTTATGATCAGTATGATTTGTCTCAGGGGAATTCATTAAAATGAGGAAAAGAGCTCATGTACTCCTTTTGATGTGGTCTTGAGCAATTCTGATAATGCAAAGAGGAGGCCACCAAGTTCTTTGTATCAGTGCAGAGATAGTTTTGAGATAACATGTATTTTCAAGTCATTCTTTCCTATTTATCAACATAGGATTTTTCATTTTCACATTCTTACCATCTTAAGCAATCATATTTTTGTAATTATAGTCCTGTTAATTGCATTTTCTTATTTCAACCAAGCCGGAAGAATTGCTCGATAATTAAGTTAAAGTCAAGTCAATTTTATTTGTGTAGCTCGTTATCATATTTTAAAAACTGCCTGTGGGCTTAACACTAACACAGCATCCTGTTCCTAGACCCTTGCATCAGATAAGGAGTAACTCCCTTTTTAAAAAAAAAACGTTAGCAGGGAGAAAAAAAATGGGAAGAAACCTCAAGGAGAGTATCAGAGGAGGGTTCTTGCCCAAGATAGACAGGTATGTCATGGATGTGTGTATACAGAATAAAACCCAATTTACAGCATATAACAAAGAGGATAATGGAATTGTATTGGAATTACAAGAGATACATATAACAACAAGAATCTCCTTGATAGGGACAGTGAATATTAATGAACATCTAGAAAGCAAATACACCATATTTAGCCACTAGGCTAATTCTCATCTGGTTAAATTTCTCAACTGCCCCATGCCCCCCCAAGAAACCCCCACCATTGAACCCTTACAAATTTCATACCCCTCAGAGCCACAGAGGATGCTATTTCCCACATCCTACACACGACTCTATGTCCCCCTCCCACCTGAAATGCAAATTAATTTAATTAATCCCACCTGATACCAGGGCACCAAAGAGAACCTGCTGACTGGCTACTTTACCACCTTGTATGGCAGCTGTACCAGCAAGGACTGCAAGGCCCTGGGTAGGGTTGTGTGCACAGCCCAGTGCATTACAGGAAGTGAGCTGTCCAGTCTGCAGGATTTGTACACCCAGCGGCATCTCAGGAAGTCCTTGCGAGTTATTAAGGATTCAGCACACCCATAAATAGGTTCTCCCTGCTGCCCTCAAGGAGATACAGGACTCTCAAAACACGTACCAGCAAACTGAGAAATAGCTTCTTTCCTCAGATCATAAGATTTCTCAATAAAGAACATTCTCAGAAACAAAATTGCTACCTCACTATATTTGCAATATGTAATTACCACCTCTGTAGTATCTTTGACTATTGATCATATATGCGCCCGTTATTGCTTTTTATTCTTGATTGACTGATTTCTAGGGACAGCATACCTCAGTGAGTAGAGTGGTCACCTGGCAATCAGAAGGCTACAGCTTCAATCCATGCACCTGCAAAGCATGTTGGAGTGTCCTTGAGCAGGACACTCCCTGTAACAGCTCTGCCCTGTGATTAATTGGTGACATGTCCAGGGTGTTTCCCTGCCATTTATCCAATGAGCCCCCAAGATAGCCTCCAGTTCCCTACGACCTGACCTCGGATAAGCCGTTGAAGATGGATGAATGGATGATTAATTTCTACTCTGGTACCTATTTTATACCTTACTCTGTTATAACTATTACTTTATATGTATGTATACACACGCACACCTTTTATTATATATCTTTATTTGACCTTTATCATACATTTCTGTAACGGATTCTCCCCGCCAAAGAATTTCACACGACTGTACTTATACAACCGGAGTGACAATAAACATCTTGAATTTTGAATCAAATGTAATTGAAAAGACATTAGAAGACATTAAATTATTTTAACTAATAAATTACTAAATTCACTATAACCCATATTCACCGCATCATCCTGATCAATTGTTGTATGGAGATGTTTTTCATGAGGCAAACAATGCTGTTAACAAGATACTTAAAGCTGTTCTCCAACCGACCAAAAATCATCGACCAGATATGCTAATCTGGAACAGACAAAAATCAAATACTTGTCATTTTAAAACCCTGAATGCTTTATTGAAACTATACATACATAACACATCTTCTACACAATACATAACAGTACAATCACATATAATAATAACATTTAAATGTAAAGTTGATTCTGGCAAACCTGGCAGCAAACAAATAGGTTTCTTGCTTAGGCATGAAGAGGGAAACAAGAAGACCCCCCTCCTCTTTCTTAAACGAGCCTACACTACATCTGTGGTTGTTTCAGTGTTTGGTTGAGTGTCTGAACATTTGCATGTACAACTAACTGTAGGTGTGTGATCCATGACAACAGATTGCGCTGGTGATTTACAAGGATGACCTTTGGGCAAACGAGGCTGATTGTGGGGGAAGTGTGCTATCTGCCTGTCTGGTGTTGTTACACAACCTCATATAATACATGCCATAACAAACATACAGCACATATTACATAGAACAAATTGGCCATGGTTGTTCATTTGACTCCTACTAAAACATTTTTTACAAGCTTTTACTCATAAAATTTTCCTACAAATGTGGTTTGCATTCATTAGTTCAGTGGTAGAATTCAAGTTATCATGAATAATGTGAAAATGAATGCAGCATGAAAAATTAAATTTAAAAAAAGTGGAACAAACGAATGAAAAGAAAAATCCAAGAAAAAAACAGTTAAAAAACTGCCATTAGTATGTTAGGGTAGGAAAATGGAGAAGAAAAAAGCCAAAAGAAATTTAAAATTAAAAAACTACCCTAAAACACTTCAGTGTGGAGAAGCAAAGCCAGAGCAAAGAGGAAAATAAAGAAAAGAAAAAACCTCAACAACTTCATTTATGTTGTGCGTGGAGGTATAAACCAAAAGGCAAGGACACGGAGAGCACAAAGAAGATAGTTTGGAATGCTCCATGGCCAACACAAGGGGGGCAGGATCAAGGAAACCACAATCAAAAGGTACTTCCAAGGGTATTCCCAGAGGTATGGAGTTAATAGGCAAGTAAAATATGTATAAATCGATAAATTCCTTTCGACTGTAGTTATTTCTATAATAACTTATGCAATCTTGGTGGGCAACTACCAAATGAACATGCTTGAATAGGTATAGCAAGGACATACAAGTGAGCCACAGCACAATAAAATGCAGTGACATATAGACTGCATGCCTAGGCAGTATGTCGATCAAATATATTTGCTTAAAAATTTTGAAAAAAAACACGTAAAATATTTGAAAACACACGAAAAAAATGGGACAAACTAACGTACAGATCGAAGCCTCCCTTCATTTGGGGTTGTACATCCACTAAATTCTGTTAAATTCCTCAAAGTCCTCAAGAAAATCAAGCTGAAAATTTTGGAAGGTAAAAAAAAAGTTCTCAATCATTGTTGCATTAAAAGATCATTGTCTCAGCAAGGAATACTCTACAATAATAACTGATATTCAATGGCTGAGGCATGATAATAAATATCATTGATAATAAATAAAAACCTGAAAGGATGTTGAAATGGTGATCCAGGGGTCACTGTGAGGGGATAGATCCAAATATGGGTGGAGGCAAAAAAGATGTAAGATATTGTGAGCTGCACAACTAACAGGTCCTGGAGCACAGATTTGTGTAGTGGATCGGCATTGTTTTCATCAAAATCTGACATCTTTATATGATGCTATGGCTCTGCCAAATGGTACACATGGGCTAGCCACCAGGAAAGTTGCCAAAACTCACGTTCTCTTTGCTTCGTCCGTTTGAGTCAAACATCTCTTTACCCTCGATTTCAGATGTATAGTGGATGCTCAGCCATGAGGTCACCATCAGCTGTCCATCCTATAACATTCTGAAAGACCAGAAGGAAATAGAATTAATTTTGAAATGTGTTTCATGACTTGACAAAAAAGGGTCAATCAGTTCATCTGGACACGTTTTATTGAGTGAAACATTTCCTTTCTCATATAGGTGACATCTTTAATCTGAGCTGACTGTAGGCCCTATAAACAATACAGTTGCATAACGACCGAAACCGAGGATGGCTTCAGGAGCAAGATAGCTATTGACTGGACTATATGTACTATTTACAGAGGATTTGGGGAATAATTTAAATCACCACATTGTAGGATGGTGATAGATGTACTCTTCCATCTATCCAGCCATTGTCAAGCGGTTATCCGAAATCGGGTCGCAGGGAAACTGGAGCTTATGTCAGTTCTCATTGGGCGAAAGGTGGGAGCACACCCTGTATAGGTCACCAGTCTATCACAGGGCAGAGCCACTCAAGGGACACCTCAACATGTCTCCATGCAGGTGCAGGGATTGAACCTGCAACCTTCCGATCACCAGACAACAACCACTCTTCCCACTGAGCCATGTCACCCCAGATGCACTCTTAGTCTCCCCCAATTTAAGGATAGTAATTACCTCTTTACATAGATGATTTATTTGACAACCCATTCAAACCAACATTCCTCCCCTATCAAGTATGAGTAAAACATCATCCGTGAAAGTGTGGCCACTGGACTGTAGATAGGTATAGATTGTTGAGTCCTGGGCTGACATGTTAGCTCTTCTGTGTTGTGCCATCTTTTGGCCAGCGTCTGTTTGGTTTCCGTGATGTACAAGTCACAGCAATACTCAACAGCATACACTATATTCCTCTGTTCGTGCTAAGGGATTGGATCTTTTGGGTGGACCAATTCTTGGTGCCGTGTGTCTTAGGGTTTGAAAGCAATTGAGACATCGTGTTCAGACAATATGCACCTCAACTGTTGCAAAACTCCTGCCACACACGGAATTACCAAATTATATCTCAGGAAGTACCACATTTCACCAACCACATACATTCAGTGGACAACCACATCAACTTCACCAGGGAAGAAGTGAAAAATGACAAGTTGGCCTTAGACTGTGAAATTGAAATTGGTGATGGAGGACATTTAATCGTTGATGTTTACCATAAATCCACACATACTAATCTGTACTTAAGGTTTGACTCTCGTAATCCACTACAGCACACACTAGACGTTATCAGGACTCGACCACTGAGCTCAAAATGTTTCCACCAACAGTGGCCGGGAAAGGAGAGAAATCCCACATTAAACAGATCCTGGTTAAGTGTTGTTATCCTAACTGGGCATTTGTCGAAACTAAGGAGATGCCTAAACAGTACAAAAGCTGATCGAAGAGAAAAGAACAACAGCTTCTTAAGTGAAAACCAGTGGTGATGCAGTGGGAGTTTTGGAACACTTGACATGTGTATCATCCAAACAACATGTCTAAGTTAAATGGTAGGTGCACTTGTTCTTATCTAGTGCCTTTCTAGTCTAGCAAACACTCCAAGCACTTAACAACGAATGCCTCACATTTACCGATAATGGGGGGGTTAAAGCTGGATGCCCTTTTCCTGATACCCCATCGCAGAATACCAACCCACTATGCTCGACTTGTAGACGTGTGCTCTACCACTGAGGCACCATGGTCCCCCAAACATCACAACACGCTGCGCCAAAAATGGTTCCCCCGCAAAAAACAGCAATATAACGTATGCTGTTAAGTACCGGGAGGATTGTCATGACTTGTACATCAGGGAAACCAAACAGACCCTGACCAAGAGGATGGCACAATATAGAAGACCTAACACATCAGGCCAGGACTCGGCAGTATACACCAATCTACAAGCCGGTAGCTACTCTTTCAAGGAGGAGTGTGTGCACATTCCTGATAGGGAGGAACATTGGTTTGAACGGGGTATCAGAGAGCCCATATGTGTAATGAGGGATTGATTATACTTGAACTGAGGGGGGAGCTAAGAGGACATCTGTTTTGATGCTATTGTTGCCATGATTGCCATATCCTCTGTGAAAGTAAGACGTTGCCATTGAAATCACGTAAAGGAGAATCAGTTCATCTAAATGTAACGTTTTATTGAGAGGAATGTTTCTTCATTCATGCAGGTGATGTCTTCAGTCTATGTTGACTGCAGGCCTCCCCACCCTTATAAACAATACAGTTGCATAACAACCAAAATAAAGGTTTCATGTGGTTTCATATGCAAGTTAGCCATTGAGTGGACATTCAGTGGTAATGTATATTATTCACAGAGGACTGGGGTATAGTCACAGATCAGACTGAAGATGTCACCTGTATGAGTGATGAAACATTTCTTTAAATAAAACCGTATGCCCAAATGAACTGATTCAACTTTACTGTGATTCCTGTACCTGGATTATTGAGCATGCATCATGACATTACCCCTGAAAGTCCAGTCAATAGTTACCTTGCATATGAAACCATCCCTTGTTATGCAACTGTATTGTTTATAAGGGTCCGGATGCATGTAGTCAGCTTAGACTGAAAATGTCAACTGCATGAGTGATGAACAATAAGACGTTTTAATAAAACGTTATGTCCAGATTAACTGAATCCCCGTGTTTTCAATTTCCTTCCATGGATTGCTGAGGGTGGATCAAGACGTGTTCCAAGACACTTAGTACGTATCAGAGCAGAACATGTTATTTTTATACACTTTTCATCTATTTTGTTAAACATCTCAACTTACTGCTTCTGCAGTAAGTAATGATCCTACCATTCAGCCCTTCAGCATCCTGGACATCCAGGAAAGGGGCAGGCCCCCACACACGGATGGTTCCGTCATCTGAGGCACTGGCCAGCAGACCTGGTAGGACGGGGTTCCAGCTCACACAGTTGACTGTGCGGGTATGACCTGTCAACTCGGCAATGGGCAGTTCACTACGCCTGTGCCAGATGTAAACCTTGTGGTCTGCAAAAGTGAGAGAAAAACTTTAAATAATATCGACATGCATTTAGGATAAATCTAATAAAATTATAGAGATTAACTTTTTGCTACTAAGTGTGGGCAGTTAAATGACTATGCTTGACCTGCTACCTAAAATCCAAACTCAGGCATGTATTAGACCATCAAATTAGAGGAAATATCCCATTAACTAATCTTGCCTTCGCTCCCACTGGCAACAAAGTCTTCATTATGTCCTCCAAAGCAGGAGTGGATGGTGTAAAAGCCCTGGGTCACCCCCTGATACTTCCTTACCAGCACGCGGTCCTGTAAGTCCCATAAGTGCACTCCCTGTCAAAATACAGCAGAGCTGCACTGAGGACAGAGTTTACGAAGAGGGAAATATTCAACACTGGCATTAAGCTAATCCAAGATGCCACATTTTACAGAAAGTAAGTCAAATGCAACTTCATCAAATAACCACAAAAAGGGTGAATCAGTTCAACTGGATAACACTCAAACAGGGGACATCTTCAGACCGATGATGTCCCCTGTTTGAGTGATGAAACGTTTCTGAATCAGCTTCTTATCCAGTTGAACCGATTGACCTTTTATGTGATTCTCTCACCTGGAATATTGAGCATGCATCAAGACATTCACCAAATAATCGTACACTATAGATGTAAGATGCTCACCTGAGTTGCAACATTCAGCAGCGCTAATCTTCCATTCTTTGAAACTGTGAAAGACATGATGGGATGGTCCTCTTGCACTCTGTAATGACGCAAAATATAATATCAAAAACGTGAAAAAGCATAGCCTAAGACTGAAGACCCATATTAATGGAGTTATCAGTAAGGATACTCAAAGTAGCAAGCCCTACTCACATGTTTCTATCTGTCAGGTCCTCGAAGTTGTAACCACGGATGCGTTGGTGTGTGTCTGATGCAAGTACAGTGCGCCCGTCACTCAAGCACCACAGGCACTGGACCCGTACTCCCTCCCATGAGTCAAGGAGGTTGCCATCCAAATCCTGGTATGTAGGGTAGAAATAATTAGTTGAAATACTTTACTGAATTAAATACATTAAGTTGATTCTATTGGAAATTAAAAATATCCCCACAATGTGTGTGAATAAAGCCAGATCATTATAAAAGGTGTTTGGCTTAAGGACTGAAAGATTTATGTGTAACACTAATGGAAATACATATAATAATAATGATAATAATAATGATTCCCTTATCAGTCCCACAAGGGGAAATTTGGATTTCTCTGCATTTTTGACCCAACCTATTGTATAGGAGCAGTGAGCTGCCAACATATGGTGCTCAAGGAGCAGTTAGGGGTTCAGTGTCTTGCTCAAGGACACCTCGACATGCTGTATGTAGATCCAGGGATCGATCCTGCAACCTTCCGATTGCCAGACGACCGCTCTACCCACTGAGCTATGCCGCCCTATATATACTGATAGCACAGTGTAATCAGGCCTCTGAGCTGCGAAAAATACTCACACACTGGTAGAACTGGCCTCTCTGGCCACCTGTGACAAAACGCTTGCCATCTGGATTCCAGGCTACACTTGTTAGGCTATCCTCGTGAGACTGACTCATCTTTGTTCGCAGTTCTCCTGTCTGAAGAGAGGGGATAGAGGGATACAAATAGAGCACTGCTCATGAGATTTACCCTTGCAAAAGGAATCAGAATGTTCCAGAGTCAGGAACTTGGCAACTAATATCTTATGTGGCTCTGGGGTTACCTGTACATTCCAAAGCCACAGTTCAGAGCAGTCATCAGGACCACAGGCAATCAGGTATGCATCATCAGGACTCCATGCCAAATATGAGACACCATACGCATGACCCTCCAAAGTCTTCATCAGTTTTAACTGGTGAGTTTCCTGTAACTCATCAATAAAACACTGTCTTATTTCCTTTACAAGCATTCTAAATATGTCCACACCCTTACAGCTGCTGTTTTATTTTGGTACTTTAACACATAATTCCTGATCAAAATAAGTTCATAATTACCATGTCAACATGCCACACAATGACCGTAGTGTCTTTTGATCCTGTGGCCAGTTTGGTGCCATCATTGGAGAACTTGCAGAACCACACTTCGTTACAGTGCTCAGTAAGGATCTGCTGAGTGTAACAGGGAAACTGTTTCCTGAAGGAAAAAAATAAATAAATCATGAGACCATTTCACAGGTTTCTGCTTGGTTATAAGGCTGGCCAACTAAGATAGCTTTTTAACTGTAGTCTCTAATTGAAAAAGAATATCTCAGAAAAGTAGACTCCATCCATCGTCAACTGATTATCCCGAGTCGGGTCACAGGGAACTGGAGCCTATCTCAGCACTCATGTGGCGAAAGCCCGAGAAACACCCTGGACATGTCACCAATCCATCACAGGGCAGAGCAGTTAGGGGAACAGTATCTTGCTCAAGGACACTTCAACATACTTTTCTGCAGTTGAGGGGATCAAACCAGGAACCTTCTGATCACCAGAGGACTACTCTACCCACTGAACTATGCCACCCCAAAATTAGATTCAATTGCTGAAAAAAACCAATGACGTTTCAGTACAGGATGGAGGATGACAGAAATGTGTTGACATCACATAACCTTATATGAAGCTTATCTAACGAGCATGTTAAGACACCCACGACTAGTTTGGATTTGCGGGAGGCCAGAGGAAGCCGAAAAATAAGGGATAACACCAAGAGAATGAGTAATACAAAAAAATAGTAATAAATTACCGGCTGCAAGTGTGGTCCAGCAACAGAGACACAGAGTCAAGACCAGTGTCCAGCTTGGTGTTGTGGTAGAGACAGCGCTCTCTCTGCAGCTCTACTGCCTGTCTAAGCAGGGTCTGCAGTCTGCGGGGTGGCAGCATCACAGATGGGGGAAGGTATGCTGGATGTACGAAAGTAAAGCATAGTGTGTAAAAAAGAGGAGTTATTTGGAGATATGCTTATATGAAGGCTACCTATGCTAGTGGCCAATAAATGGCCAATAACTAAGTGCTATCAAAATTGGGTGTCAAAAATCATGCTCACTCTGTAACTTGTCCAACAGCTTAGTGCGGGATGCAGTGCCTTTGCCTTCCCATTCAGCTTTGCCTCGCAGGTCTTCTGCGTGGCTGCACATGAGGTACCTTCCAAAGAGATGATATGGATTTTAGTCAAGGACACAAAATACGTCACCTTTTTCAGAAACTTTCCTTGATCAAAAGAGAGGCTGTTTAAGATTAACCTGGATTTTTTTTTCCTATCTGTGTGGGAGAGTAGTGGATATTCGTCTCTCTATGAAATGAGAATTCTTCTCACAGCATGCCTAGTCTAGTCCAAAGAGGTGCTTTTACTGTTAAACATACCCGCTCAGGATGTGGATGCGGTCAGTGTTGTACTTGAGAGGGGTAAGCTCAGCTCGAAGGACTTGCAGTGCCTCCAGAACCTTGCCATCTTCCAGATACTCAAGATACTTCTGCTGGAGTAACAGGAACTTCATACGCTACACAAAACGTGGACAAGCAAAGAGTCAAACACAAGGGATGAGAATGACAAAGACAGCATAAGCTCTATTACAGGGTGTGCTAATTGTGTGACCCTGTTATAAGACAACAAGGCTGACACCTTTAAAAATCTACTGAAAAGAATAATTAAAAGCCAAGTTGTCCATGAAAAAAAGAGATATGCACCCTTTCGTGTAGTCTTTCCGGCTAACATCTCTACAATATAACTGGCTTTGAGCTTACCACAATAGCACCTGGAGAATGCATCAATGCCTTTAACTCATTCAGGTCACTCTCAGCCTAAGTGAAGAGACCAACAATCAATATCATAAATGAATATTACATAGCTGAAAAGCCCATTATCATACAGAGGGATGTCATACACTTAGATTTCAAATACAAGTAAAACACATGATAATTTAATCTGTTGTGCCATAAAATTAATATGGACATAGCTACTGTTATTAAGGCCAAACCAAAGTGCCAAACGTAGGTGAAACCTGCAAGTTTTAACAAGAAGTGTTCAGATAAATGGGTTGAACCTTGTCCCATTCTCCTTCCATTACGTGATTCCGGAACTTAGATGCCGAAGGATGCTCTAATCTACATCCAGACTCCTGCATCAGCATCTCCACCGTCTGACTGGTGAGACAGAATGATCAGAGAACAATCATGTTGGCATGTCATGGTCAATTTTTAATGATCTGATTGGACATAAGACTTCGTGTGGCTCAAACCCTTAAATTGAAAAAACATAAAACCCTGTGCAAGGAGAATCCTGAAAAATGAGCTTAGTCAAAATTTGGAATTTTTACAAACTGATATGCAATTACAGCAGATGAGGTTTAAAAATATCTTGTTAACAAAAAAGGTCAGTAAAGGAGTACAAGTTATACCAGGTTCATAATTCCCATTGTGTGGCATAATAATGTTGCTTCACTTTTTCTAAACAATATGTGGAAGTGAGTCATGTCAGAGGGTCAGAATCGTTAACGGAATGACTATTCCACTGGGCTCTGGGATTTGGTTCAAATGACTAAATCTAATTCCTAACTGAAGGCTTTACCTTGAAGTAACATAATAACATAGTCGGCCGCTTACTTCAGTCCTAGATCGTGTAGATGCTGCCCTATTAATCGTATGACATCCTCCTCGGACTGAGAGAGACGTTTCTTCTTTTTCATGGTGGACGTGACCTCAGACAGCAAAGTGTTGTTGGATGCAGACTGGCTTGACGCGGGGATGGTGTTGCTGCTGACAGAGTTTCCATTGTTTGTGACTGACAGTCCGTTGGAGTGAGCTCCCCCAGCGGAGGATGGCTCGCCGTTTTGCGCACCGTTACGGGAAGACAGCTCCGAGTCTGGGTCATGTCCTGCTCCGTTGGCCTGCATGTTAAGAAGCGTTTGACAACTGGTGATAGGGGGGACCTAAACAAGGTGTAACGGGAGACTATCGT
>OMLC01042362.1:0-15483 GCA_900302585.1 Regalecus glesne
TATATATATATATATAAAGCAATAGGTGTAACAGAATCAGGCATAAAATAGATAAAGGTAAGAATAGAAATCAATCAATAAAGCATTAAAGTAATAATTGATCAGTAGTCAACAATACTGCATAGGTTGTAATCAGATATTGCAGAGATGATACAAGATTCAAGAGGTTTTTCATCTCAAAACACTGCTCAATACACTTGCTGGCTATGGGAGTGAGGACAATTGGGCACCAGTCATTGAGTGGTTACTCACTGTTGTTTGGGAATGAGGACAATGGTGGTGGATTATAAGCATGTGGGGACAGACTGGAAGGAAAGGGGGAATCATGTATGTGAATACTATCTTTCTTTTAGACTCTATTATCAGATTCACAATGGGAATTTTGCAATTATCTGCATTTTAATCCATTCTATTGTATAGGAGCAGTGAGCAGCCACCATCGGAGCAGTTAGCGTTTCAGTGTCGTGCTCAAGGATACCTCAACATGCTTTTCTGCAAGACCAGGAATTGAACCTGCAACATTCCGATTGCCAGACAATCACACCACCCACTGAATTATGCTGATAGCTGGTGAGCGCAGTCCTTCAAGACGCATCCAGGGATGCTTTCTGGGCCAGCCGCCTTGCCTGGATTGATCTGCATGGACATGCGGTGAACCTTGGCCTCAGTGAGGGACAGGGGTAGTCTTGGTCTTGAGTGGTAGTAGAGGAGGGGCATGGGGAGGGGGGGTAGTGCAGGGACGCAGCGGTGGTTGAGGGGGTGTGACTGTCAGCAGGGTTAGGGGGTAATGGGAGTGCATGGCAGGGGGTCTAGCAGATGGATCAAATCTGGCATAAAAGTTCATCTGGGAGGGTCGGAGTTATATTAGAGGTTTGTTGGTTTTGTTCCTGAAGTCTGCTATGCTTTGGAATCCTTGCCATAGGGGCCTTGGGTTGTTGGAGGTAAGTTTGGACCCCATCCGTTTGCTATACTTCACCTTTGCTTGTTTCATAGCTGTTCTGAGGTCATATTGTGTGTTTTTGTATTCCTCCGGTGAGCCAGAACTCAAGGCTGCAGTCCATGTATGAAGAGCTACATGAACAGCACTGATGAGCCATGGTTTTTCATTAGGTGTATTTTTTTAAATTGTTTTTCTGGGGGCTACGTCCTCTGTCCTCTGGATGAAGCTGGTGACAGCATTTATGTAGCCATGGATATTTACTGCTGTCCTAAAATTCCCCTAGTCTGTGTGATCAAAAACAGTCCCGTAGGAAGGCATCTTAACTGGTCTGACCAGCAATGAATGGTCCTATATGCTTGAGCTTCCCGTTTAAGCCTCTGCCTGTAAGAGGGGCGGCAGACAATGGAGTAGTCTGATTTGCTGATGGTGGACAGGGGAGGGATTTACAACCATCAAGGAACAAAATGTAGCATTGATTGAATATATTTCCATCATGTGTTTTATACTGGATGTCCTTGTGGAGTTTAGGTAGTGTTTTCTTCAAATGGCCCCATCCACAACAAGTGTGGTCTTTGGATGCACAGTCTCTTGAATGTTGATCACTCTGTGTAATTCTGGGAGCATTCTCTCTTTGACAGCCTCTAAAGGAACATATGCACATACATGCAATTATGACCGATGTGAACTCCTTGGGTAACCAAAAAGGCTGACATTGCAGTATAAGGTACCCCACATTGGGTGAGCAGAAGGTTCTGATTGTCCTAATGTTCCTTAGGTCACACTAGGCTCAGTTAACCATAATACACACACCTTCCTTCATTTTCTGATTGTTAGCAGTGTTTCTGTCATAGGTCATCCTGCTATTACTGCTGCTATAGCCCATTGTTACGTTGTTGAGCTGAGCTTGTTAGTTACATTAAAGTTTGAATGAGAAGATCGAGTAATTTTGTATTTAGGTTCATAGAGCTAAGAATGGTGGCATAGCTCAGTGGGTAGAGCGGTTGTCTGGCAATCAGAAAGTTACAGGATTGATCCCCAGTCCTACATATACCATTGTCGAGGTGTCCTTGAGCAAGACACTGAACCCCAACTGCTCACTTGATGTACGTCTCTCTGGATAAGAGCGTCTGCTAAATGCCAATAATGAACTAATAATTTTCATCTAATCTAGAAACGCTGAAGTACATTAAAATTGTCAGACTGGTAAATCCTTTCCTTTGCCTTTTCTGGCAGAGAGAAAGTTTTCGGTTTAGTTTGCATGTGTGAATAATACAAAACATGATTGAAGTTTATCAATGTAGGGTAGTCAGATCTTCAGCTGATAAAAGGGACTTACCTGTCATTTAAGGCCACATCTGTAGAGTAGTTTTCTTTTAAGGTATCATTCTGAGGTGTTTTTTAACGGTTTGTTAAATCTCATATGGGTATTCTAGCATCCTTAACTAAGATCTGCAGGATGTGTTAAACCTGTGTTTGCAGTTGAACTGCTGATTCAGATGTGGCATTCTTTGCTATTTTGGGCAATGGACAAAATTTGTATAAATGATTGAAATGATATGGCATGGCTCAGGAGGTAAGGATGGTCATCTAGTATTCGCATGATTGATGGTTTGATCTTGCAGCAACTACAAAAAGTGTGTTGAGGTGTCCTTGACCAAGATAGTGAACCCCTAACTAACTCAAGCCTTGCGATGGAATGGCAACTTATCCAGAGTCTCACCCCACCTTTATCCCAATGAACACTGGGATAGACTCCAATATGTTTCTGTGACCTGATTTTGGACAAGTAGTGGTTGTACGTCACTCTGGATAAGAGTGTCTGCTAAATGCCTCTAATGTAATGTAATGTAGTTGATGACGGATGGATGGATAGATGGATGGATGGATGGATGGATGGATAGGGGAAAATATTTGTATATAAATTGTTTTGCACTATTGATAAGAAGCTAAATCAAATCTAATCAATTTCATAGGCATGAGCCAGCTATATGATGTACTATTATCAGTGCGAGGGGGGGCATCTTCAATAAAGTCAATCTTAAATCAACCTGATTTTCTAAATCAACCATCAAATGAATGGCAAAACATAAGATGGAGAACCAAGGACAACCTCAGTGATCTACTAATAGTTTGATTTTGCTCGACTACCTTAACTTTTCCAGTTGTGTTTAAATGGAGACCCATTAATTCCTGCTGCCATAAGTGTTATTTAACACATGCAGTTGTTTTCTTCATCCCTGGTAAATCTCATCAGAAATTTATATTAATATACTCCAATACCACCCATCCCTTACCCACCCAATAATTTACTTTCATAAAGTCCTATATACACTTTGTTCTTGTATGTAAAGCTGGGGTCTGTTTTGTTTACATGACAAGTGGACTTTTCTGCATGACTCCTGATCAGCTATGGTACCTAATGTGAATGACAACAGTTATGCATAAGAATATCGGCACACAGCCATTTTAAAAAGTAGTCTAAATTTGTACTGATAATTGGACAAATTTAGGCTTGAATAACTGTGGTAGCTCAGTGGTAGAGCATGTTCATCAGGAAATGATGAGTCAGATGTCATGGGATAGATCCCACCGAGGGAAGGGCACCCAGACTTAATTCCCCATGCTACATCCAAGTCTGTGTGCATCCCTGCAAAGCGGGGACTAATTATGACATTAAAATGGACATCTCATTGCTCAATGGCTTACCTGGCATCTTCATCAAACAGGGACAAGGAGAGACAATTGTTGAGGAAGGATCTTGGGTTTTCCACTGGAAGGAAGTAACATGTTGTAATAAACGTGGTTTACTTCTGAATTACCTGAATATGTTTGTGAGTTTAGGAGTGTGTGTGTTAGTATTTTGCTATTAGTTTGGTTAATAATTGAAGAGTTTGGTATGCTAGTATGTTGGTGGATCGATTACTGAAGAGGAAGAGGGCATGCTCTACTGTGATCCCCTATAGTATCCTCACACACCACTGGAATGCATACTTCCATCCACCTGGTTGTTGTGTGTGATATGTTTGTTTCTGATATGTTGTGACTGTATTGTTCGGGATAATATGTGGAGTTTTGACTACTCTCCATGGGTGTTTTGTGCAGCAGAGCTTAATATGCTGCACCAAAAACAAATTCCACCAATCTTAGATTGTGTTGCAAACAAATAATCTAAGATTTAATCTATTTTACCATATATTTCAATGGCTATTATCGGCTGATAGACCGCCTGATAGGTGATACTTCAAATAAGCAGAAAAAGAAGTACAAAGATACACTCTGTATACCCTTAAATATTATATCCTACCTCTTTTGTCATGTGAAATCAACTGGTCATATTATGTCCTGCTGCAGAATTTATCTTCTTGCGCTGGAGGTAGAGCAGCAGTCTAGTAATCAGAAGATTAGTAGTTTGATCCCTGGTTCCTTCAGAAAGTGTGTGGAAGTGTCCATGAGCAAGACACTGAACTCACAACTGCTAGGAACAACAGACGAAAATTAGCCTGGTGGAAAGATTGGGAGTACTTATATTATAAATCTTGATTAATATGAGCTGTTCCTGTAAAGTCGATTATTATTATTATTATTATTATTATTATTATTATCATTATCATTATCATTATTATTATTATTATTATTATTATTACTATCATTATTATTATTATCATTATTAACAGTCCACTAAGTCAATTTTTTATTGAGGGATAAATGCTATAAATAAAGTTATATGGGTTAACAGTAAAAATAAAATAAAAATAAATGGAACAGCTTTGAAACCCAATTTTACCACTGCTTGTTTATATTTTCTTTAGAAATGCAAAAGAGATACAACATCTGTAGAGAAAATCTGGTCCTCTATTTCCCTACATTTACACAACATGGACAATTTTAATTTGCTAGACCTTATTCCTGATGTAGTTTGGATAATCAAGGTTCTACTGTTTGTTTATCTCTTTCCTCATGCATGATACAGTACAAAGGAAGCATTGGCTGATTAATAGATACTGTACGAAGTGGTTTCACGGAAAATCCTATTGTTCTGACACTATGACAGCTTGCCAAGGGTTGAATGGCTGAAAAGTTGTGGCACATATTAGTACAAATATGTTTTGTAGATGAAGTATTTCATACTTTTGATATACAGTAAATGAGACCTTCCGTAAAGATTTCTTCAAAATGTTGCATATTGATATCCAAGCTAAAGATAGACAAATTCTAACGCTGAGAAATGTGATAGTAGTCTGTTATGTTTTGACCTCAAAGTGAATGGCCTTTTTATCATGTCTTATGTTTGTGTCTTTGCCATTTAACCATCTTTTGTATGTTCTTTGTACACTGACACATGCAAAAAAAAATTACCTCATGGCCGAGCTATTCATTCCCTGTTGCCTGTGTGTGGTTATTTCATAGATTACAGTACCTCACTGATGTGTATTTCATTTGACTTTTTTCAAAATGATTGTCTTCCCTGATAGGAGTGCATTCCCTCGTTTTGAGGTAACAGTGCGGCAACAACCTCGCTCCCTCCCAGCTGGCAGGACATCGAAGACAGACATTATCTGGTTACAGGCCATTTCATCACTAGCAGACAGTCATTCATAGCCTTTGGGGATTCTTAGAGGTTGTTGGTCATTATGCTCTTCTAAATGGTATACTGTAGACTTAACGCTATCTCCAAGAAGCTGTTGTACACACCTGCCCGATAAAATCAAATTAAAAAAGGAATTTCTTTGATTTCCTGCAAGGAGGAAGGGAATTTTTAATAAAATAAATCATTCAATGGGGTCCTTCATTTAACTTTGTCTTATCTGGAAATATGCATTTCGGTGGATTAGTGTGTGTGTGTGTGTGAGAGAGAGAGAGAGAGAGAGAGAGAGAGAGAGTGAGAGAGATATATTAGATATCAGTGTATTTCTTACTGAATACACTTTAGGATGGTGACACAGCGGTTAGCACTGTTATTCAATAGCAAGAAGGTCCTGGGTTTGAATCCCAAGCTGTCCCACATCCTTTTTGTAAGGAGTTGGCATATTCTCTTCATGGGTTTACTCCGGGTCCTCTGGTTTTCTCCCTCCATCAAAAAGACATGCATATTAGTGATAATACTCTTTTCGGGGCCCCTTCGCAAGGGGATAGGAAAAAGAACTTGAGTTGGACCCAAGCGTTGCAGCCCCTCACTGCTCCTATACAGTCGGACGCGATTATTTGTAGAGAACATTTTTTGTTGTATGTGGTAGAGTGGTAGAGTTATGCGAAATGGGCATTATTATCATCATCTCGTTTCCAGACTGTTTACTACAGTGTCTATTCTGCCTATCTGGTGTACCTTTGGAGGTTAACTTCCACTAGATGCCTCCTTACTCACCTTATCTGGATCTCTAAGCCAGTTTGATATAATGGTATAACACTTATATGACCTGCAGGCTGTTTGAATGCATTTAAATGTGTTTTATTACTTAGGAACTTTGTCGTTAAAGTAACATTACTTTATCTTTTGGTGCCTGTTCTAATTTTTGTTGTGGTCCTTCAAACCCAAAAGGGTTATAACAAGTAACCTTTTTTCTTACACACTTGTCTTTCACTCCTGTCCTCTTCTCTCCTTCCTAAAACCCATTAACACTGTGGCATGTTTGAACTTGGGCACACTCTTTGTCTGTCACTTGAGAAGGTGAATGTGGGTTGATATTTTTCTCTTAAAAAAAAAAAGATCAAGAAAGAAGTCACAATGAGTAGGACAAGACAAAAAAGAGGGCTTCAAAAGAGATAATGGAGTTTGGAAGAGGTTGATTTATGGATGAAGATGTGAAAGGGGATAACAAATTGAGACAGAGAGACTCATAGAGACAGATGGACCAAGAGAAAGAGAAAGGAGGATGTCTATATTTATCAGGAGTGTTTGTGTAGAGAATGGGAAATATGATAGGCCTCTGCATTGGACCGAGCAGAAGGATTTGGCTTGTGCAAGCAGATTCAAAGGGATTCTTTGACTGCATTTTATCTGACTGCAGTGTTGAAAAAAATCCCGCCCACCAATCCATGTTGTTATCAGTGTTGGGATCCCTGGCCTCTGCAGAAAGTTTGATGAAGTGTCCTTGAGCAAGACACTAAACCCCTAACTGCTCAAGCCTATCCAGGGTGTTTCCCCACCTTTTGTCTAATAAGCACTGGAATAGGCTCTAGCATGACTCCATGACCCAATTTTAGATAAGTGGTTGACCATGGACAGATGGATGGATCCCCCATCAGTTAAGCTCATCAGTTTGGCAAAATATAAAATGTTTACACTCGATTCCCTATCATTTTTAGAAAATCTTTTATGAAGGAAACAAACATGGGTCGGTATGAACATAACCCCTCACTACCTATTCCCCTTTAGCCCTTCCATCTCATTAATATTTATCTCTTAGACGAACCCCTTCGGAAAGTGATGCCGGACAAAATGTTACCACTTCTAAAAAACATCTGTTTATCTCTGTAAACTTGAGATGAATTCCTTTTAAAATGGCAATTGCCCAGTAAAATGTGCCAACTCTCGACATCTTATCTACACACCCCCTTACTCTGCTCTTTTTCTGTCTCTCTCCAGCCCTCCCTCTTAAACAACCACCTATAAATCTGCCATTCTTCTTTCCTTTTCCTTGTACTTCCACTCCACTTCTTCTGCCTGCTCTCCAACCCCCCTTCATCCTTCTCCTTGGATCGATGGAAGACTTCCTGTGCTCAACAGGGTGATAGCAGCATTTGGAGACAGTGGGGTTCAGGTTACCGCTGTAGCACATATGTTTTCTTTGCGTGCACGTGACTGCAAATACAGGAAAATGGTCCAAGTCTATATGGTGTGCATGTGCATGTGCATATGTGTGTATTGTAAAGGACTGTAGGCTTCCAAAGGGCCCTAGGGGTTAGCAGTAACAGGATGCTCTTCAGGTCACCTCTCTGCCCTATCTATTTCCCCTCTGTCTCCCCTCTGCCCTGGAGTCTGTGACTCCAATCTGATCAATTCACTCACTATACTCACCCTGCACCTTCTACCCTCGGACCACACTTGATGCTCATAGAAGAGCTCACTACTTGGTCAAAGAGTCAGGAGACAGACATCTTATTTTGTTTAATTCTTCAGATACTTAAGATAGTCATGATATTATTGGAAAGTTACTTTATCACCATATGTAAAGATGATTGTCATGTTGATTGCGACATGATTATCATGAAGAATTTAATAGGACTGTGGTGGCATTAAAATGGAACCAGATAGCCAGATGAAGAAAGGGAAACCAACTCCTGAGGGTTGTTGGTTCAATCTCTGGTATTCCAAAAAGAGGTTCCTCTGCTTGAAAACATTTAACAGGATGTGGGTTTCCATCACAGACCATCTAAAATTCCTGGCTTGAATACTGAAGCTAACTTGGATAAGGTGCTTCAGTCCATACTGTTGGATCGTAACCACCCTCCGTCCACTCTGAAGCAAACACAAAGTCAGTGATCAGAGAACTTGACTATTGTCTGCAGTTGACTATTTTTGGAGCCAACCGGGATTCTGCTATTTATCCTCGGGCATAAAGTAGACAAGCTGTTTTAAAAGTCTGACTGAGAGGATATGATGTTCCTAAATCCCATAATAACCTCTCAACACCCATCACTCAGGGCAAGTTGCAGCAGCAAATGGTCTCAGTATGTCTGAGGTGTGCCCTGAGAGCCTACCAGAGATTGCCACATCCTTACCACCTGGCTTATAGTATTTGTTATATGACCCGTCCACTCGCCTCCATGTTACCTTCCCTCTTCAATAGGACCACCGAAGGATTGTACTCCAATTTGTAGAGTGTTTGGCATTGGCACTGCTTATAAATATTTGAACCTCAGGCCACTTCTTCTGACATAGGGCTGAAAAGGTGGTGGGAAACACGTCCCTTTAAGGATTTTCCCCTCCTGTGGTGCTACAGTTTGATGGATTAATAGAAATATGCAGGTATCATTTGAAGTGTAATATAACAACAGTAGAGTGTTAATTTTTACACCAAATTTTGACCAGGTTTTTAGTCATAGTCTTTTGATTAAAATACAATTTAGTTTTAGTCATATTTTATTCAAATAAAATGTTTTAGTTTCAGTCTAGTTTTAGTTGAGTAAATACCATAAGAGTTTAGTCAACTTAATCTACTGTGGATTTAATTCACTATAAATCTCATTCTTTCAAGCAGAAGTAAAATTCTAAAAATAACTCTATATTGGCTCCAATGCCAATCTGATCACCAGACAAATGCTCTACCCACTGAGTTATGTTACCACGCCAATAATGTCTAGGTTACAATACCATTAGTGTGTGGAGCAAAAATCTCTCAGCTTTCTCTCAGCATTGAGAATAGATATAAATATTGCATTAAACTAAAAAAAACAGACCAGTGACGTACAATGAGATTGTGAATATTGTTGATATTGAAAGTGTTGTCAATGGCAGTGAATACAACTGTTCGATTTGTTTTGGTTCATTTTACGGAAAGCATTTCGATCCAATGTGACTCTACCTGTATTGCGGCATCCTTTAGTGAGGTCACCTGTGACACTGTATACGCTCTGTGCAAAGGCTTGAGAATCTGGCATAGCCAACAAGTCTGATGTCAAAGGTTTTATACTTTGATAGAACGTGTCACTCTTTGGCAGCAAAAATTATGGTCCTGTGTCCTCAGAGATGTTAACAAACCTCTTCCTTATAATTTCTGATCTACTGCCTGGTGCTGGTGGTGGACATTCTCTGTCTGGGCCTTACTGTGTGGCATTTTGAAAGAAATCTGATGACTGGCTGTTTTGATGAGGATGGTGCTCCTTCTGGTTCCTCAATATTCTCCTATTCTGCATTATCTTCAGACTGATCCTGCTGTTGTGTTTGTGACAAAGTGGATTTGATCATATACTCCTTTGCCTCACAAAAAAGGTGAATAGGTTCAACTGGATCAGAAGTTTATTCAGAGACATTTTGTCTCTCAAACAGGTGATATCTTCAGCCTGGGGAGACTGCAAGCATTCTCATCCTTATAAACAATATAGCTATACCACACAACAAAAGCTGAGTTCATATACAAGTTGGTCAATGATTGTTCATTGAGTAGAAAAGAGTAGATAATTGGAGAATATTTGCAATCACGGCATTGTAAGAAGGTGAAAGATATGTCTCACAGTCACCTCTGTGAGCTTTGAAATTGGGTAAGCATCAAATATTTGAATATACTTAATTACACATTTTGCCAAGCACAAATGCTATTGGCGAGTACCTGTATGCCCTTAACCCACTAATAAACACTAAGCGGAGAGTTACAGTGCCACACTTCGCGATATAATGCAGGTAGGAGGTGTCATCAATCAGTTTGTTTAGAATATCTCTATTCTCCCTAACTTTTCGATTGTGAAGTGCGGTAGATAATCTTGCTTGCTCATCGAGAGCTAAATCGATTCGGCTGTTGCCAAATGTTTTCAATGCTACTTTGCTTCTCATGTGCACTTCAGTCTTCTCATATTTACTGAGGGCATTTGTCAGGTTATTAAGGTCCCCATAGCCTGTCTGAGTTCACACACTATAATCAGCTGTTGAAAACAATGTAAAAGAGCTACCAAAGAAGTGACTATTCGTTGCACAGCCACATAGCCATTTTTTACATTTGTACCAGGCTTGTTGGAATCCCTTCACGATCCTTCCCTTTTGAGTGTGATGATCTTTCAACACTGGTTTTGGGCGGCCTTTAGAAAGTAAGTAAGGTTATCCTACGAAATCCAGTTTGCAAAATCCCCGAAGGTTGATTAAAAATATATCATAATTTACCTAGTAACAGATAACATACGAAACGAAAGAGCCACTGATTGATTTGTTGTGATGCATGCTTAGTAATCCAGGTGTGGAAGTCACAAAAAGAGTTGATTCAAAAGTGCTTACGCTGGGCATATATTAGTAGCCAGCTGAGGGCCAGAGAAAGATAATGCTTATACTTGCGGGTGGCGCCAAAAAGCCCCAAAAAAATTAATGACTCTTGTTGCACTAGGACCATAAATGACAACTCTTTCAATGAAAACAAACATACAGTTTATATTAGTACCTTCATTTTGATATTTAAAAATGTTATTTTTTTCTTTTTCACTTTCATTGGGTAAGTAGTGCTTACCTTGTTTATATGGACAGTATGTCTCTAATATCTCAGGCCCCCACCCCTGTTCAACGTTCATCATTCCCACTTAACATAAATAGCCTCTTTAACACCCCTTTCAAACCAGCGTTCCTCCCTATCAACGATATGAGCATCCTCATCTTTGAAAGAGTGGCCACTACCCTGTAGATGGGTGTAGACTGCAGAGTCCCGGCCTGACATGTTGGCTCTCCTGTGTTGCGCCATTCTCTTGGACAGTGTCTGTTTGGTTTTTCCACAGTGGAAAAGTTACTGCAGTCCTCCTGGCATTTAATAGTGTACACTATATTACTCTCTGCCAGAGGGACCTGATTCTTAGTGTGGATCAACGTTTGACACAGTGTGTTCAGGGGTTTGAAAGCAACTGAGACATGATGTTTGGAAAATACACATTCCAAAACTCCTGCCACATATGGAATCACCAGTGATCTGCACCTAGGCTCTTAGTTTCCCCTCACTTGGCTGAAGCACTGTTTGGGAGGCCTCCTGGGTTTTACAAATCCTCAATCGGGATAACCATACTTAACCAGGGCCTATTTGATTTTAGATTTATCTCCCTTCCTAGCCGCTGAGTCAGTGGGGACTTTGTTAGCTTGGTGGTACAAAGGCCTGATGACTCCCATTTTATGCTCCAGTGAGTGGTAAGAGTCAAACCATAAATACTGATCTGTATATGTGGGTCTACAGTACACATTACCAATCAACTGTCCCCCAACACCAATCTTAATTCTCTAATCCAAGAAAGCCAACACATCATTTTTTGGATCCTCCCTTGCAAGATTGATGTTGGTGTCCACTGAGTTAATATGGTCAGTGAAATGTGGTACATCTTGAGATTAAGTTTTAATCCAGGTGTCGTACACATACCTGAATCAATAGCTACGAGGTGTCCCTGGATATGATGTCAGAGCCAGGGGAAAAGTAGGCAACTGCTGCAAGTGTTAAGAACTTTTCATTGGTTTGATCCAAGAGCCCAGCAAAACGCTGGTTCACCTTTCCTTTTATTGTCTGCATGAGAGTGGTATGGTCTTAGTAGCGACTGTTTTGTTCAAAGTCAGCAAGGTGGCTAACCAGATGAAAGAGGGCAGGGACCACAAGAGACATGGACATGTTGTCACTCTGGAGGGTTTTTCCATCTTCTGCAAAATGCAGTAGTAGGTCATGCTATCCGACAAGCTTTTGCCACTCACCAAGGAGTAAGCTGTCCCATCCTATGTCGTTTGCGATTTGGCAGACTGAGTCTTTGACTTTGAGGAGTCGTGTGACCATCTTGAGTGTGGTTGACCAGATTATGGGGCAGCTATTTACAACAATAACACCACACTGGTCCGGTAACCTCTATGTTGCAATGGAGGACTTGCAAAAGAGCTTTACCACTGACCTTGCCTTATCAAGGACTCGCTTGACACTTGCCTCCTTCTAGACCATGTGAACCACAAGTTGTAAGGCATGCACCACACTTTACTTTAGCCTCCACCTTGGTATGTTGTTCTTTTGAGTCAGTTTTGTACTTTGAAGCACTTTAAAGAGCTGTAGAGATGGTCTGCTGGGATACACTAGCTTTATTTGAACTTGGCCCATGATCACCCTTGTCATCAGAGGTCTCCTGTATCTGTGAGGGTGTATAAAGAGGAGAAAAATCAAGTAATGATTTTTCTCTTTCTTATCCACTACCTACTCTCACTCAAACACACACAGCTCCAAGTTGTTTCTATATTTCTACCCTTTCTCCCATCACATTCAACCACATCAAGTATACTACATTTTCTTCAAATGAGCATTCTTCTTTTTAGCACATTTTTATTTCAATTTCAGGATAGTGAAACTTTACATTCTTGAACTTCAGCATGTCAAATTATCTTTTAATTTATGAGCTAAGATTGTCAACTCTGTTATCTTGCATGCTCAGCAATCAAGGAAAGGGAATCATAAAAGTTGAATCAGTTCAACTGGACAAGGAGTTTATTCAGAAATGTTTCATCACTCATACAGGAGACATCTTCAGTCTGAGCTGACTGCAAGCCTCCATACCCTTATTAACAATACAGTATGAAAACAAAGGAGTGGTTTCATATGCAAGATGGTCATTGACGGCCAAATCAGGGGCAATAAGTACTATTCATGGAGGTTTTGGGGTATAGTTGCAATCACAAGAGGATGTAAAAACACGGAAGAGCCAACGCATCAGACTAAGATTCTGCTGTCTACGCAGATCTACAGGCCGGTGAGCACTCCGTTAAAGATGAGGACCTACACATTCTTGATAGGGAGGAAAGCTGGTTTGAAAGGGGTATTAACGAGGCCATTTATGTTAAGACAGAGTGACCACCCTTGACCAAAAGAGAGGGGGGGTAAGAGTCATCATCGTATAATGCTGTGATTAAATAGTACTAAGTAAACCTGATTTGGCAGTCAATGACCATCTTGCATATGAAACCACTCCTTTGTTTTCGTAGGCATGTACTGTATTGTTTACAAGTTAAGCTACTAGCAGTAAACTCGGACTGAAGATGTCACCTGTGTGAGTGATTGTACAGGTCCGAATGTACTCCTTGTCCAGTTGAACTGATTCACCTTTTTTTTGGATTAACAACTCTCATTCACTTCTCTAATTGATACAGGAGAACAGTGGTTTCTTTTAGCTTGTATGTATTTCATGTATGGCAAAACCACTCCAGCTTATCTAATAAAATAACTTTAGGCTGTGAACGGGGGCTACAAAGTAAACGTTCAATCCTAACAATCCAATTCTAACAGCTGTACCTCACAAAGAGATTAGTTCTGATTAGATTTCTTCCCAACTCATCCCACAGAAGCTTCTATCTGATTGAACATCTTCTCATTCTCATCCCGCCCCACATTTTCATCTCATTTTTATTAGTTGATGAAAGTGTCAATAGATTTCCTCATGGTTTTTGTCATAATAACTTCGTTTTTTATTTAGTTAGTGTCTTGGCGGCATAGCTCAGTGGGTAGAGCGGTCGTCTAGCAATCAGAAGGTTGGAGGTTCGATTCCCGGTCCTGCATACAGCATGTCGAGGTGTCCTTGAGCAAGACACTTAACCCCTAACTGCTCCCCGAGCGCCATATGTTGGCAGCTCACTGCTCCTATACAATAGGTTGGGTCAAAAATGCAGAGAAAACCAAATTTCCCCTTGCGGGACTGATAAGGGAATCCTTTCCTTTCTTTCCTTTGTTTTGGTCAGTAAAGAAGCTAATCGATGAATATTTTTAGTCATAGTTTTCATTAACACAAGTAATGCTGTAACAGTCATGTCATAATGGGGAGCTTCTCCTGGATCACCACCTTGCCGTGGTCGAGAAGCTTGCATGTGCCAATGATCCCAATAGCTATGGTTTCTGGAGCTGGGCTCCTGGTAGGGTCACCCAAGATGGAAAGGTGAAGGGGGGATGCCAGATGAAGATCTCAATGATGAAACTGACAGAGGATGCCTCAAGTTCACAGCAACAGTGATGGAAGATAAAGGCAGCAACAGAGGGTAGTCCCCATTCATCTTGGTTCTCCATGCCATTGGACTCAGACCATCCATTGCCAAGTACTAAATGATGGCTACAGGTGTGTCAGCCTCTCCACATAAAAGCTGTCATCTGCAGTCAGCCGTCCCCCTATAATTTGGCTTCAGGATTAGCCTGTACACACAGCTGATGACTTAAAAGGACCCAGAAGGACAAGAGCCATACTTGGCACAGAGTGCATGCCGATGATGATGATTTTCCTCTCTAAGATGGTGTTTTAGCCTCCCCATTCTACTTTGCCCAGATTCAGCTTTATGATGAATCCTTCTGCACCACAAACCATCTTTACATTGTAAAAAGCAAGAAAAACCTCAGCAAAATAAATTAGATAAGATTGGTAAAGAATATAATAAATTTGACCCCCTTATACCACCAGCACCTTTGTTTTACTCCTCAAGTTTAGTGATTTTTAATGTGAGAAAATAGAATAAAACAGCACTTTGAATGATCCCCACCTAAACAATTTTCAGCTTAAACTAAGTTATATCTATTTGAAAACAAAAAGAAAAATGACATGTTTTAGAGGGTGTTTGCTTTTTTTCATGCCACCCACCATTTGGGCCTCATCTCAGCATTAAAGTGTTTTATTGACTGCTTGGCTGCCTTAGACTTTTCCCTGCTGAGTTTCTTAGTTCAAATCACCACCAGTTTAAACATTGGTTTCATGTCTATTAACGCTGTTAGGTCAGGACCTGACCCCACTTATACCATCACCTCTCCCCCAGCCCCTCCACTCTCTCTCTCTCTTCCCCATATCTCCACATCTTCTCATCACACCCTCACTTTACTAAACAACTCCCAGGATATCTTCTCTGTCTTACATTAGTTCTATATGTA
>OMLC01042363.1:0-24416 GCA_900302585.1 Regalecus glesne
AACAACGAACAGGGAATTGGAGGAAAGCAGCAAACACAAAGCTGATTTAGTTATTCCTTTACTTATGCAGCACTCACCTTAATTTTTGGTTCTTCTTTTACTTGGTCTTTATCTTTCTCCAGGGGTTTGTCAGCTTTCTTCATCTTTTCGGCCTCTTTGCGATTCCTTCTGTCCTCCTCCCGCCATTTACGACGTTCCTCATCACGCTGGCGCTTGCGCTCAAGTTCCCTCCTTCTCCTCTCTTCTTTCTTTTCCTTTCGAAGCCTCTGAATGTCATGAAAATGGTATGGGGTAAACTTTTTTCATACAAAGTCAATACTTAAACCATCACAATACAGAACAGTTACCTGTTTGTTTTTCAGAAAGTCCAGAAGAGGGGTTGTTTTCTTAGCTTTAAAAGGGAAAAAAATGTATCTGAATTATTTCAAATAGGGCTGCACAGATAACTTCTTCCTAGTGCTAACTTTATTATTAACTTTATTTTTACATACCAACAAGTTCCTTAGACCTTGCCTCGATTTCTTCCAACAGAGTCTCAGGTGTAGAGGTAAATTTTTCATGATCTCCATTATAATATTCCAGGAACTTTTTGTAATCGGGATCTATAAGAAACCAGTCATGTTATCACATAGTGCAGGGATTCTTCTCTGTAGCATTAAATAGTGTTTACATTAAAAAAAAACTATAATGCATACATTTCTATGAAACATACAATAAAGCGTTTAAGTATATTTGACTTGGGACATGAGATACAGCACACTTAACACAGAACTACGCTATTCTGTCTGTTTTTGTGGCAATTCGTTATGTCTCAAACTCCATCCAAATCCAATGTGGGGACTAAAGAAGTAGATCTCTTAGTCATATCTCTAGTGATCACAAATTACATAGAGATGGATGTACACTAATAAATAATGCATGTTTGTAACAACGTGTTGGACTCTACAGGAAATAATGTTCATGAATTCATGACGGTAATGTGCTATAAGAGTTTGGGCTATAAGACTGTTTGACTACAGTGAAAAATTGAATTTAATTAATGAAATATGGATGGAAATTAGATAAAACTTCATTAAATATATTTGACATTATCCTTACCATCATCTATTGTACCACATTTTGCATCCCTTCTTTTACTTCTGTTCTTGGCAGTCTTTTGAAACGGTGCGAACTCCACAATTGCCGTGTACTCTTGCCCTGTTAACAAATAATGGCATTCTCATACTACTGTCGGCAGACTAAGGCAAGAGTGTTGCCTTTAAGTAATACTCATAATCTGTTAAATAAGTGATCTCAATACCTCTGTTATCGATGAATACATATCCATCAAATCGATCTCTGAAGAGAACAATATCCTCCTGATTTTTGAAATTAATATAGGCCCTCGCAAATAGGTGGGGGTAAAGGCTAAAAAGAAAATTAAGAAAGTTATAAGCATAACATATACGGCTATCTTTCAGTTTAACACCCAGCTTAAATGGACAACTGCACGTACAAGTAATCTACTGCACCTGGTGTCGTTAGCGAAGAACTCAAGGTAGTCCAGCTCTGGGAGAGGCTGTAACTGTTCCTCCAGTTCCTCCTTGGTTAAATTCGGTGGTAAACGTCTGATCACAATCTAAGGGGTGTTATTAATGAGAGGTGAAAACATTGATGGGAAGTGAGAGTAATGGAAATAGGGAGGGTTAGTGTGAACACAAAACTTAAGACCAAATGCCCATAGAGTCGGATCCAACGGAATCTTCCAGTGATATATGGCTTCACAAACCACAGATAACGTTCGTGTTATCACGAAACTGAAATGATACGCTCTCTTCGAAGAGGCTGATAGCTTACAAACATTAGCTCTAGTTAGCAAACGTTTGTCTAGATAAGCTCTACCTTTGTCATGGCCTCTTTCTTTTCCTTTGGCTTCTCTGTCCTTTCTCCATCTTCACACTTTATTTCCACTTTTTTATCTTTCGGGCGAGTATTTTCCTTGTCTTCCTTCATTGCTGAGTGGTTTCCTCTTCAGTATACTTGTGTTTAGTTTTAAGTGAGTTAGCGAATGCGTTGTGAACTCCTCGATCTACTTCAATTTCCTGTGTTGTTTAATGCTGGTTAGCAAAGAACCTTTGGCCGCACTACTGCCGACAACTGGTCGGGAGTGTAAACCTAATTTTGCAATTGTTATGTTACTCTGAACTACAACCCACTCAAAAATACATCAATAAATATCAGTATTTTTTAGCAAATCATATTTTATAATCCATCTCGACTCTAACCGCTTGCTCAAATAGTTTTAAATAAGGTCAGTACTGGGTAATGAGCGAACAATGTCGCTGTGATGCTGACAGAGTGCCAGTGTCCCGGAAGTGAACAAATGACCGTCGAATCGTCACTAGGACAGTTGACATTTGGCTAGCCCTTTCTTTGAAAAGCTTGCTAAGACGAAAGTAACTCCAGGGTGCTTCTTTGACGGATTAACGTTGACTTTCTCTACACACTGTTAATATGTGGTATGAAATATTGCCTGGGTTCGCCATCATGACAGTATGTATGATCCTTCCTGGCGTGGCGACCTCACAGATCCACAAGTTCACCAACGGGAGAAAGGTGAGAGTTCCAATAATTTAGCTGATGGACAGTTTGTTTTGGTTTGTGTACATTAGTGTTTAACAGATAACTATTACTCATATGGCAACTGGCGATCTGTCTACTAATTTACTTGAATTTATATGCAATGCAAAATGTTGCCTTAGCATTCCCTCTGATCGTTTATTTAGGAAAAGAGAATTGTGCGATCTCCCTGGCATTGGCATTTGTTGGAGAGAGACTCCCGACTGTCAAAAACGTACTATAATTCAAAGGTAAATATTCACACGACACTTCGTGCCTTTAAAACAGATTGACCAACGGCCAAGTTGTGATCGCATTTCCTTTTTTTCCTCCAGGGACTTGAGAACATACACTAAGAAGGGCCATGGACTACAAGACTCATGAGACCATTTTGTTCCAAGTTATTTGCTGTATATTAATAAATGTTTAATAACCGATTTTGTTTTTTTCTTCATGGCCAATTACAAAACTAAACGAAATACATATAATATTCTTTATAGGGATAGTGCAAATGAATGAACATGTAGAATGTATGTGTTATCTTCAAGGTTAATTTTCAGGCTAGTTTTCATCTGCTGTTGCTACTGAGGATGCATAAACCAGTGCATTCCTAGTCCTGGTCTCAAGCCCGGATAAATTGGGGAGCATTGCATCAGGGGCATCCAGCGCAAATTGCTGCTAAATCAAACATGTGGATCATAAACCAGACTTCCATATCGGATCATTTTAAGGCCGGATCACAAACGACCACACCAATGCTGTTGGCCAGCAGGGCGCCAGTGGAACATATACTACTTTTAGCCGAAAGAGGGGGGGTGAAATGTCCAGAGACAGCAGGAGAGGAGGAGGGTAGTGGTGAGGGTAAGAACTTTGAATGTTGGCATTATGACTGGTAAAGGGAGATAAATTGTAGATATGCAGGAAGGAAAGAGGGTCGATATACTGTGTGCGCAAGAGACTAGGTGGAAAGGGAGTAAGGTCAGGAATATCAGAGGTGGGTTCAAACTCTTCTACCATGGTACAGGTAGGTTGAGAAATGGGGTAGAGATAATTCAGGAGTATGCTAAGGGTGTGTTGATGGTGAAGAGAGTGTCAAACTGAGTGATGAGGATGAAGCTGGAGATCAAAGGTGTGATGATGAATATCAGCGCATATACCACACAAGTTGGATGTAGGATGGGAAAAATATTTCTGGAATGAGTTGAATGAAGTAGTGGAGAGCAGACTTCAATTGGGGATGTTGGGGAAGGTAACAAAGGTGATGAGGACATATGGTGTCAAGGAGGGACAGATGGTGGATTTCATGAAAAGGATGTAAATAGCTGTGATGAATGCATATTTCAAGAGGGAGGAACACAGGGTGGTGTATAAGGGTGGAGGAAAATGCACACAGCTGGACTATATCTTATGCAAAAGGCTCGATCTGAAAAGGATTGGAGATTGCAAGGTTGTCAGGCAGCATCAGATTGTCTGCAGGATGACTTTGGAGATCAAGAAGAGGAGAGTGAAGGCAGAGCCAAGGATCAAATGGTTTAAGTTGAGTAAAGAAGACCTGTGTGCCATTCAGGGAGGAGTTAAAACAGACATTGATTGGGTGGTAGTAAAGAGTTGCCTGATGGCTGGCTAATCACTGGAGAGGTAGTGAAGGAAACAGCTAGGAAGAGGATAAGAAGTGGAAAGGCAGGTCAACCAGATGACATAGCTGTGGAGGCATGGAGATGTTTAGGAAAGATGGTGGTGGAGTTAATACATTTGTAGTTACAACAGTTCTGCACATCCCCCTTATTTTGAAAATTGGTACCAGTACATCACAAAAAGGGCTGGAACAGTTCAACTGGATCAGAAGTTTGTTCAGACACGTACAAGTTTAAGGCACTCCTCACCGAAATGGATTGGTGACGTCTTCAGTCTGAAGATGTCACCTGTTTGAGTGATGGAACGTTTCTGAATAAACTTCTGATCCAGTTGAACTGATTCACCGCTTTTTGTGATTCGCTTACCTGGATTATTGAACATACATCAAGACGAGTAGAAGAAAAGTATGTAAGAGTGGTGGAGGATATGTATGAGGGCATTGTGATGATGGTGAGGTTGTGCAGTTGGAATGATTGATGGGATCTGAATTCTTTCTTGTTTGCAATGGAGATACAGGTTGACAGACTAGGTCAGACGAGTCTATATGGACTAAGACCAGGTCAGACAGGAGTCTATATGGACTATGATGTTTACAGATGACAGTGTGATCTGTAGTGAGAGTAGGGACCAGGCTGAGTTGAGCCTGGAGAGGTGGAGGTATGCACTGGAGAGGGATAAAAGTCAGTGGGACTAAATGAGAATACATATGCATAAATGAGAGGGAAGACCTGAATGGTGAGGATGCAAGGAATAGAGGTGAGGAAGGTGAATGAGTTTAAATACTTGGGGTCAACTGTCTAAAGTAACAGGGAGTGTAGAAGAGAGTACAGATGGGGTGGAATGGGTGTAAAAACGTGTCAGGAGTAATTTGTGAAAGAATGGTACCAGCAAGAGTGAAAGTGAAGGTTTACAAGATGGGAGTGAGACCAGCTATGTTGTATGGTTTTAGACAGTAGCACTGACAAAAGACAGGAGGTAGGGGTGGAGGTGGCAGAGTTGAAGATGCAAAGATTTTTATTGGAAGTGATGTAAAAAGATAGGGTTAGGAATGAGTATATTAGAGGGATATCCCAGGTTGGATGGTTTGGTGAAAAAGCAAGAAAGGCAAGCTTGACAATGTTTTGACTTGTCCAGAGGACACATGCTGGGTATATTGGGAGAAGGATGCTGAATATGGAGCTGCCAGGCAAGAGGAAATGAGATGGAGCAAAGAAGAGATCAATCGATGTGGTGAGGGAGGATATGCAAGGTACCTAGTGTGACAGAGGACGAAACAGAGAACAGGAAGGGATGGAGACAGATGATCGGCTGTGGTGCTCCCTAACAGGAGTAACCAAAAGTAGTAGCAGTTTCATCCGTTGTACCTAGCAATTAGATTCAATTAGACCTTATCTCCTGAGCTATGCTGCCCCTAACATAACATTTCATATGTGTGAATTTAAGAGGTTATATTGCTGATACAATTGAACAAGCAACAAAGATTTCCTTTGTATACTAGAGGTTAATTTTTATGTGTGATGATTGGTTGGCATGTCATGAGGGTGAATGTGGATTTCGAGTGAAGTGTAGGATTAAGACTAGATGGCCTTCCTGATGCCGTGGGGTGGGTTTGAACCTGCAACATCTGGTTTATCCCTTTGGGTGTGGGTGTACCTTAATGAATTTGGCTAAGAACAGAACTGGCTGGGATGACTGTCCTGAGAGAACAGGTTGAATGTAGTATGATTCAGGATAACTTGTTTTACTTTAACCTACTCAGAGAGGATACATAATACTACAGAGTATGACACACTGACACATGAGTCGATGGAAACATTTATAAAGCCTTCACTTAGATTTTTCTATGAAAATTCACATAAGGAAATTAATCAGGCTGAGTTTGACAGGAGTTTGACCGCTCATTTTTGTCAATATACAAAGGTAAGCAGACCACTACAACTGACATAATGTACTCAGTAGGAATTGCAATTGTTCTTGTATACAGCACACTCCACATGACTATACCCCTATATGGTCCCCTTTAAGACGGAAAAAAAAACTTAAAAATAAAATCAGGAGACACAAGGGACAGTGCCTCTGACAAGAAGCTCTGTGAACTGTAGATCAGGAACGTTCACTTTTCCTCTTTGCCTTTAGTTTTCCTGTACACCATTTCTCTGAAGCTTGAAAGGATTTTGCTCTCACGCTTTTTCCTTTCTTCCTGGTTGAAAGATGCAAGGGCTCTCTTTTCATCAGCACTGTAGATCTGGTTTTCCTTTCTCAAACGCACAGCCTCCATACGACGATGTCTGGTAGAGGGGGGGGTTACATGTATTTTAGGATAGCAATTCTAATGCCCATCGATTTTAATAAATGCTGCCAATAAAAGGCTGCGTTGTATCAAAGGAATGTACTGTAACATTTTTTTTATGTGAAACACCCCAATACAAATTTTCCATTAGTTTAACAGTAAAGAGTTTCTCTAGTTTTGATGTCAAGTAACTAAAACTATTAAATGTAATCATATGAAACAAAGTAATTATGTACCTGCTACCACTCATCACAAAGCCTGACTTCTCAAAGTTTGCAATTTCCTCGCTGGTAAGTCCAATTTCTCCTCTTCTTGGGATACGTTTGCCTGCTTTCACATACTCTGCCATTGCAGCACCTTCACCTGGCAGCAATGCATGACCAAAGCTGTAAAGGGAAAAGGTTCTGTTATAAACTTTGGGTTCATTTAATAAGACATGAGACAGTTGTACTCCTTTTGCAACAAAGTACCAACCATAGTAAAGTGTTGGACTTTGCTGTGAAAGGCATAACATGATCATTCTACACCAATCACATTGCTCAGCAGTGGTATGAATGGAGGAATACAAGTAAACAACTGAGGTGTGGATCAAGAAACCTTTCAATTATGATTAGAAATGACTAACATGATACCCCTAAACTAACAATATCATGATAAATTAAAGACAATTTACTTTGTGATATTGAATTCAACAGTCCCTTTAACATGTACATTTTTGGTAAACCCTAGAGCGCTTAAAAAAGAAAGGAAAAGAAAAAAAAGAATTGGATGCATTTTGGTGTTCACACTGTCTGCCATGTTCGATCCCCACTGTAAGCAAAAATCATTTAAACGGATATGTTTTACGAAATATATCTAAATAATAGACGCAGGTGAATGGCAATAAACCAGCAATAATTTGCGATTATCAACTGGTTTTTGTGAGGCTTTAGTACAGTAGAAAAATCCCTAAACATAATCGTCAAAATATAAAATGAAGAGGGATGCAATATATTAGTAACATATAATAAAATTCACGCTGTATAAACAGTTTATGATACTAAAACAATTATGGGATTGGTCTATAAATATGGATTAAAACTGACTGGAAACTGAACCAAAGACTGACCAAAAAATAAGGATTTTACTGGACAAGTCCATGAGTCTGACAAATATACCCACTCTAAAGGTCTGTCATCCTGGGACAGATGGGTGAGCGGGGCTTCAGGGCCTACAAGGTGTTCATCTATGCAGGTCTTCTCCACCCACATGACCCCATTAATATCGTCTTCATCAGTCTCCACACTGCTCGAGTCACTGGACTGCTTAATAATTTTCTTTGCCTTCTTCTTCTTCTTTGACTTTTTGGACCTACAAGATAGCATATAAACTCGTTATGTAAAAGTTATCTTGCACCTTTCTGAGTGAAAGAAAAAGGAGTTCACACGTGGTAGTATAAGAACTTACTTTTTACTTTTCTTTTTCTTCTTTTTCTTCTTCTTCTTTATTTCTTCCTCTGTAAGATAGCACATTGGGACTTTCCTTTATTGACTGCATTGGTATGTCTAAAAAAATATATTTTTTCTGAAAGTAACAGATAATTGCTTGCCTTCTGAATCTGATTCTGATTCACTGTCTTCAGAGTGCTTTTTATTTGTTATCTTCTTGGATTTTTTCTTCTTCTTTTTCCTTTTCTTGTCTTCTGCAAATATCACACATCGTCTCAGAAATTTTAAACCAAATAAGATGTCACTGTCATCTAGCAAGTTCAAGATCTGTTACGGGTTAAACATACCCTCCGAACTGGAATCTGAAGTGCTATTTTTCACATCTTCCTCAACGGGTGTGAACTCATCCGAACTTGGGGACAAAAAGAAAAACGAATAAGATAAATTGAAACTGGAGTATTCATATTGTGAAGCATTCCTGCAGTTACTTACTCAGGTTCCTTCACTCTAGGCGAGTATCCCCACACCTCGGGTGAACCTAATTCACCTATCCTTTCTCTCTCTTGAAGTCGCCTATAAAAAAGTAGATGGGTTAGTAACAGTCCCGAACAGTCAGACACATAGGCTAAGTGGTCAGCAGTGTGATTTAGCAGCGTTCTATTACTCTGAAATTCTATTACCATCACTACTCTCAGAGTAACAAACATTAATCTGGTCTAAATGTCTTGATGCATGCTCAATAATTCACTTATTTTTCAATAAGACTTCTTCAGTCTTCTCCAGACTGAAGAAGTCACCTGGTTGAGTGACGAAACGTATCTGAATAAACTTCTGATCCAGTTTAACCGATTCACCTCTCTTTGATGTTAATCTGGTCTATTACTCAAAGAATAGTTACTGTAACGTCAAAATCTCAGAGTAACAGATACGAAGGGAAGAGCTGAGGTTATATGATTGGAATAAAATGGGTTTCATCTTATGCAACGCCTCATTCTACTCCAGCACAGTTTTAAGCACCTGGCAATGAAAGCCTCTTGTCTCTGTCGTTGGGCATCATCCCGTTGTTGCTCGTAATAGTCATCTCTGAAACCTCCGCGCTGATCGGACCAGTGGTTGTTATATCGCTCTCGGGATCGTGAACGGCTACGACGAGGACTTGCGATGCGGATCCTTTTGATATTTCTTGCCTCTCGGAGTCGATGTTCTCGTTCCTCCCGTTCCCTTTCCCTGTTACGGGGCTTTGGGAGTTTAGGGCCAAAATAATCTGGAGACAGACTCCTCTGCCTGGAACTTCCACTACGACTACGAGATCGACTCCGTCTTCTTGGCCATGGACCTCCGTCTTTGCTGTCAGAATCTGATCTATCAGACATCGGCATGTTGACTCGTTCAGTGTAACTTAAACAAGAAAAACTACGGTGAAAAAAGAACCCTATTAATCATAGTAAAAAAAAGAAAGAGACTTGTTGCCTTGCTAGTCCTCCATTACGGTTTTTTGCGAGTAGCTAGCTTTCATAAACAGGAAGTTCAGTTTAAGCGTCCGTCCCCAAATAGAATCCTTAGCCACAAAATGATTATTGAATGTCGTTCCACTTCTTATTTCACCGCCGAAATTTCCCCGTGATTCCAAACAAAGGGGTTGTATATGCGTTGTTATTCCCACGTTTTCAAACGAAGGTGTGGGTTGATGTTGTTCAGAGAGGTATGGATGACTTGACGATTAAGTCGCGATTTTTAACCCAGTTCTCAGTTGAATGAAACTCATGCGTGACGGCGACTCCTTGCGGCTGTTCCATATGACAGTCATTTGTGGCAGGCACATAGATTAGCTACATCGACAGGTCCACTTCCTCCTCATTGTCTGTGGCCGGCGAAGTCGCCTTGTGTGATAGCGAGTTTTGGGCAGAAACCCTAAAGTAGCAGGTAAAGCCATTTTTCTGCACGTTGGAAACTAAAGTAGAGCGGTAATGATTTCATTCATTTACTCCTGCATTAAGAACGCTATCCAGGTCTGGCAGCTAGCTAAACTTGGAAGGCCGCGAAAAGAAAAAGCTAACCTCAAAATACGTTAGCTTTTGTCATTAGACCGTTGAGGGATTTATGTCAGCAGTTGATGCAACATAGTCTCAACACTAACTTAATGTTTATACGACTTATTGTTTGTTCATTTAGCAGCGTACTAACCTTTGCTCAACTAAATATCGTGCATGTGCTAAATGTTAGCTAAAATAACTGGTTTTGTTTGCATATCGGCATGATTTACTAAACGGTCTAGAGCTAATATAAGCCTCTATAAATGTGTCTCCTAAATTGCCATATTTGCATTGCTTGATGACAAAATTGTTTGCACGTTTTTTTGTCAGCGTTAAATAACAATCAGAGTAAAATTGTTGCAGCATTATATTCGACTGTAGGTCATCAGAATGTCATTTGTCTATAATTGGGGTATATTTAGCTTTAATACAAAGAATGAACATACAAAGGAATTTAAGAAGACTTCTTCAAAGTGCATTTTTGTAGTACAGAAAGTTCAATTGCTTCCCATATAAATGTCCAGCTCATGCAAAATTAGTTGTTAGTGTATGTCATGTGGGTCAATGTTGATTTTTGTGTTGATTTTTTTTTCCAGAATTGTTTTATGCTTGAAAAATATGAATATATCTACACGTAAAATTAAGCGTGTTAGAGAGTATACACTTGGTTATGCATGAGTAGGCAACAAATCAATCAAACGTTTTTCAAAACAAAGCATCTTTGAAAGACGTAGTTTTCATAGATTTATTCAACTGTCATGCACCTTCTAAGTTTCTTAGTTTTGTACAGATAAATCCTACAAGACATCTTTTTTTACTACCATGGATGCTCAATAATCTAGGTAAAGGAGACACTGAAAGTTAAATCAGTTCACCTGGACATTAGGGAGAAACGTTTCATCTGTCATCTAAGAGACTTTTTCAGTCTCAAATAATTGCAGGTATCCCCACCATTATAAACAATACATTGGCATATGTGTGGTGGCTTAGTGAGTAGAGCAGATGCCTGGGAGTCAGGCATTGTGGGTTTGTATCGCACCTCGTAGCTTGGTAAATGTGAGGCATTCATTGTAAAGTGCTTTTGTCGCTAGACTAGAAAAGGACTATATAAGAGTAAATCCATTTACCGTTTACCACAATACTACAGCTGCTACTTTTGGCTGCCCTTGTAAGAGGAGGCCACAACTGATCATCTGTTTCTATCTCTTCCTGTCTTCTGCGTCTTGCTCCATCACGCCAGCTCCCTGCATGTCCTCTCTCATCACATTCACAAACCTTATTTCGTCTTGCCTGGCAGCTCCATATTCACCATCATTCTCCCAATATACCCAGTATTTCTTCCCTGCACATGTTCTAGCCTCCCAGTCTTGTCTCACTTTGTCTCCAAAGTAAGAGATAGATTATCTGTGTAATATCTGATTAATACCTTATTCCTGCCATGGTGACAGGCATGGGTGCAAATCCATTAATACTGGGATGGAATACAGTGCTTTACCTATGCCCCCATCCATAGGGTTAGTGGTATATGTATGTAGTATATGTAGTTAACCTTAAATGATAGAATATTCATACTGAAGATGTCACCTGTAGGAAAAAAGAAACGTTTCTCTAAATAAAACTTTACATCCACATGAACTGATTCACCTTTTTATGAATCTCTTACCTGGATTATTGAGCATACATCAAAACTATTTTAGTTCATTTTTAGTCAGAGAATTCTCATACTATAGACCATCAGATTGATAGCTTTGTCTTATGACATTGAACACATCTCCCAAATCCATCACAATGGCATGGTTATTATCTAAGCATTTTCTCTAAAAGCCAGGAAAAGCCACTTAATTACTTAAGCATGTGCAATCTAAAACTTATGTCTGTTACGGCCAAGCTTTGCATTATTGGGGGGGGAAGAGTTGCAAATCATTAATAAAACTGTTGTGAAATAGATGTTAAACAACCGAGTCAGACTAGTTCCTCTTTAAATCCTGAATTCTTGGAGGTGCAACAAGTTATTACTTTGTTTCTATTTGCATTATTCACCAGTTTGAAATTACTGGCCATTTGATAATACATGTGATATGTTACATGTTATATGTCTATACATATGTACGTTACATTTTGTAATATATGTAAAATATTACATTCAGTGAATTTAAACCACACTTTCTGTTAAAGCACATCTTAATTCTTTATGTGATAAGGACATATTTGCCCATTTTATTTTTGCAGTGCACTCACAACAAATGTGATTTTTTTACATTTTATTTTCCACTCTACAGGCATGCCGAACCTTAAGTTGATATCTGCAACTGACACCCAGTATTCAGCATCAGTACTGAAGTCAATGAATGAGCAACGAACCCATGGATTATTTTGCGATGTTACCATCATCATACAGGAGAAGAAATTCAGAGCTCACAAAACTATCCTCTCTGCTTCAAGTACCTATTTCTACCAGCTATTTACAGTGGCCGGACAAGTTATTGAGTTGAACTTCATCAAACCTGAAATCTTTGAACAGATTCTCAATTACATTTACAGTTCCAAGATTGTCCGTGTCCGTTCTGACATGCTTGAGGATCTCATAAGTGCTGGACAGATCTTGGGCGTGAAGTTCATTGCAAATTTGGGGCTACCACTATCTCAAGTGAAGGGCTTGCCTGGTCTGTCCAAAGAGTCAGAAAACAAAAGTGACACACCCACAGAAATAATGCCAATTATTACAGAGTCATTTTCAATATCTGCAGAGGAATTCAACCAGACTTGTAAATCAACTGATGCTGATGAGGACTCAGACAGTGATGTGATGTTTGTCTCGGAAATGAATGGTCAGACCAGAGCAGCAACTGAGAAACCTACATCCTCGGAGGTCATTGATTTGGATGCTGCTGAAGATGTGGCTTCAAAGCAAAATAAAAATGCCTGTGTAGCAGAAAAAAACATAGCTCTTGAAAAAACCAACAATGCAGAGCCACCGAATGTCATCAACTCCCCTAAAGTCTTGCCAGACTGCAGCCCACCGAGTAACCCAGAAATCAATAACAAAATCCTGTCTTCCCCTGCTAGAGGCTCCTTGGGTAGCGCACCCACAACGCCAGCCAGTTCAAATAGTTTTACCCCTGAACCCACAAGCACTTCACTTCCCTCTGAAAACAGTGATATAACAGGGGTCCAAAAGAAACAAGTCTCTACCACAATTCAGCAAGGTGATTTCAAACTAAGACTATCAGATGTATCATCTGTTGGCCCAATTAATAAAGCCAATCCTGTCATTCCCACATCAATTTTGCCTTCCAAAAAGACAATAACGCTAGATAAGGCAACAGAAATTGACTCTATTTCCTCCGGCTGTAAAGTATATGCCAACATTGGGGAAAATACTTATGATATTGTGCCACTTAAAGAAGACCCAGGTGAGGGAGGATCTAGAGTTGGTAAGGGGAAACGATCCTTAATGGCCACCCCTTTAAAACCCTTTGATCAAACACCCCTGTCACCAAAGGGTGGCCCTAACAAAAAGAAGTCAAAAAACGAGCTGGAGGATCACTATGAGCTCATTATGGATGGTAAGACGTTCTATGTGTGTGTGGTCTGCAAGCGTCCCTACGTTTGCCTGACCAGTCTTCGCCGTCACTTCAACACTCATTCCTGGGAGAAACAGTACCCCTGTCACTACTGTGACAAGGTCTTTGCCTTGGCTGAGTACAGAACTAAGCATGAGATCTACCATACGGGAGAAAGGAGGTACCAGTGCCTGCTGTGTAACAAAATGTTCATGAACTACCAGGTATTATCCACACACTGCAAGCAGATACACAACCAGGACCCTTCTGGGCGAAAAGAGAAGGACGACACAGACAACAACTTGTACCGCCTACTCCCATGTAAAACCCTGCAGATGAAGGCCTACTCATGGACCACAGAAGAAATGGGGATCCCCGTCATCAACGAGGATGGTAGTGTGCAACACATAACCCCCATGGGTGAAGCGGTCCACTCTGCCACTCAGAGCAAAGTGTTGACCTGGAACGACATCTTTATTGAACCCAGTACTCATGCCCAGCCGGAGACTGCCATGAACTCAACTCCGCAGGCTACCTCTGAATTTGACTTTGTTATACCAGAGACCTACTGAGCAATACTGCTCAACTGTTATTCCATTATCTGTGCCTTTTTCAGTGCTCTCCTCTGTTCTTGAACCATGTTTCTTAGGGCACATAGCAATGTTGTCCTTCTAAAATGCTAATTACCATTTACCATTTCACCCTTTACTTGTTTAGTTGGTTTAAGAACCTACAGCTCACTCACAAAGGTAGACAGCTTTTTAATATTAGTTTATATTAGTATTAATTCTTTGTACCACTTAAAGATAAAAAATTAATAAACATTCAGTGTTTTTTTTAAAGTGCTATACAGGCATTTTATACAGTGAAGCAGTTGATAAAAATCGGTTGTAAGATGAAGCCAGTAAAGGTTAAAGAATAAGATGGATGTGTAGAAGACTGAAATGAGTCTAAACTTTTTTTCCAAGTGTCCATAGACAGGAAAAAGTGGGACATTATGTTTTTTAGCAAATTAAGAAATGACAGTTCTGCTTGTGTTTTTTTAGTCATGGCATTCAATGCCACACATACTTGGCTGACTTTAATTCTTCAGGAAGGAGTCTCTAGGGGCGGCATGGCTCAGTGGGTAGAGAGGTCGCCTGGCGATCGGAAGTTTGCTGGTTTGATCCCCGGTCCTGCATACAGCATGTCGAGGTGTCCATGACCAAGACCTTTAACCCTTAACTGCTCCCTGAGCGCCATATGTTGGCAGCTCACTGCTCCTATACAATATAGGTTGGGTGAAAAATGCAGAAAAATCAAAATTTCCCCTTGTGGGACCGATAAGGGAATCATTATTCATTATTATTATTCTCTAGTCTGACCAAACACTTCCTGGCTGTGGTTTGGCTCCAGAGCAAAACCTTTCCAACTTTCTAATGATTTGTTGTCTCACGTTATGTTGAAACATTTATTGCATTCAGTCAGTTGATTGCAATTGTTAACACTGGAACCATTTTTTTATAAATAATTTTTGGATTTTAAAAGCAACATGATAGTAAAAAAATATCTGTTAATGGATCCGTTGAACCACTTTACATTCCTCATATTGTTTAAAATGGACATGTTTTGGATTGGAACAGAAGAAAAGCATAAAAAGTTTTGTTTTTTTCTTAAAGACATTTTGTTGTTTGTAAAAGTCTCATCAGTTGATGCAATAATGGCAGTCAAGCCAAAAAAAGGCTTTCTCTACCCTAAGGATTCTTGTTTTATGGTTCTCTTTTTTCTCATTTGAAATCACTCATTCCACCTATAGTTTCTCTCCTTTTTCTAAGAGAATTCTGGTTTGAAATCTATTTTTTACAGTATGTGATGTTAAATATTCGCCATATGACTGTTTCTGCCGAAAAAGAGTTCAGTGATTACTAATTGTGACTGCACAAATCAGTAATATTGTATTTACTGTCCATTCAAACTCCTTGGTTTTGTCTGATTGTGATTGCTCTTTGATTTCTCGTCTTTTCCTCTTTCATATGCTGGCCATATTGCTTTTTCTCGTGAAATCTAATGTTTATCATCACCAAAAGCTGCCTGCTATGTACTTCAGGCTAGAGCCATCAGTAGGGCAGCGATGAGAGGTGTAACATGAATTGGGAATTATTTCCATTTTTTTCAAAAATAGCTCTTACATAGCCCAGACTCTTGACAGCAGAGAACTATTTTGTGATAATTTTTAATATTTCATTGTATTTGTTCCTGGATGTAGTTTGTCGACATACGTAAAGAAGTAGTGCTAGCATCCTCTTCTCAACTACTTCATCATTAACATTAAGCATTTGTTTTGAATAAGAGCACTTGTGGTGAATGATGCCTGTGTGTGTGTGTGTGTGTGTGTGTGTGTGTGTGTGTAAATGTACAGGCATTAATTCTATCCTTTGTAATTAAAAAACTTTGCTTAGAGTAGCTTAGAGGCCTCATTTCATCTTAGTCCCTGCTCTCGTTTCAGCTAATGAGAGGACACACACGTATGCAAACTCACACAGACAAAGCACTTTTGTGCGTGCTGAAGCATTATTCAGCTGAGCTTGAAGTTCATCATTTGCTATTTCAAAGCTTTGATAGGAGGGTTTGCGAGTGCTGTACTGAGGCATGTTTGACCCGGGCTACTGTCTGTGTCTGCAGATCATGTGGTTTGTGAAGAGGAGTTTAAGTACGCCATGCTAGCTCTAAACTGTGTGTGCCCTGCCACCTCCACCCTCATCACTCTATTGATCCACTCCTCCAGAGGACAGTGAGTACACAATCAGCCCGGAATCTCTGTCTCTGTATCCAACTACCGTTAAGTCTTTGTTCCGTTTTGGTTTCCATTTCTATTGGTTTTCTTTCTAAAAACTAGTTTCTGTCTCTCTCCCAGTGTCTCCATCTCCATCACTACATTTTTCTCTCGCTCTCCTTCTCAGGGAACAGACCATTAGTGCATGTTTTTTGATCAATTTTATACATTTTTTTTATTTCAGAACTGCTTATACTAAAAAGTAACCATTGAACCTCATCCCCACCTCACCCTTTTTTCTTTCAGAAACGTGCCCCAAGAGGCCTTCAGACAACGTATGGGAGCCTTTCAGCCTCTCAACAGGTTGGTGGCCTCTTTTCATTCTCACACGTGATGATAAATGGACTCACTTTTATCTAGTGGGTTTCTTGTCTAGCAACCACTCAATGAACACAATGAACACCTCACATTTACCTGAGCATGGGGGGTTAAGGCCGGATGACCTTTCCTGATGCCCTGTGGTGAGATCGAACCCATGATGCCCTACTTGAAGGCATAAGCTCTACTGCAAAGCTACTGTGGCTGACCCTGATACCTTCAAGCTCAAACTCCTTGTCTTGGGAGTTTTAAAATGGAGCCTTAAGATTTCTTCATGACTGATTCAAGTTAACATCTGTCTAAACAAGGCTACAAACTTGAGCAGGGATCGCTTAACAGTACTGATTGAAGCAAAGATACTGACTAACAAAGTCAGTTAACAGAGTCGATCTCTGCATTCAAAAAGACCAGAGCTGGACACCCTTTGGGAACTGATGAGCCACTGGGATTAAACCCACTGTGGGTTGTCAGGAAGGGTATCTGGCCCCCTTGCTTCATCTAAGTCCATGTCCACCCTCACACATAAAAATTGACCTCTCTATCTGTGACTTGTTTGCTCTGATTTGTTGTTATTCACATTATTTAGCAATGGAGGTCAGGGATCAATACAATTACATGTAGCACCATTACAGTTATTAAACATGATACATTGGCCCTTGTGTTCTGTTCAGGCCAAAATGACCCACCTTGAATGATCCATAATAGTATTATCAAATGAGATGTAAGGCCACAGTATCTCACCCATTGAGAGTGCACGTCAGACAATGACGAGCCAGGCATCACAGGTTTGATCCCACTGTGGGGCATCAGGAAGGGTATCCAGCCTTAATCCCCCACACTCCATCTAGGTCTGTGTCCACCCTCACAAAGTGGGGGACTAATCATGTCATGTAAAGAATTAGAATTAGCAACTGAAATTAAGATAGGATAGGATATATTGGTGTTAGTTTTTTTTAATATATTCTACAACTGTAGAAAATGATCCTTTTCTACTTGTCATGATTAGTTCCCACTGTGTGGGGTGGTCATGGACTTAAATGGAGTATGAGGGATTAAGATTGGATGCCTTCCTGGCACCTTGCAGTGACATCAAACCCAGCACCTCTGGCTTGTCATTTCCTGAAGTGCTTACTCTACCGCGGAACTACTGTGGAATAACTGTATTGCTATTAAATCTAAATGCGGCCTGGGTCGATATAATTGGTGAAAAATAAAATGTTTGCCAATTAATGCGGAGAACATGAGGGTTTAATATTAGATAAGATGTTGCTGTTTGGTGTATGAGCTGACAGAGAATGCTTTCACACGATAATATTTTCCCCTACGACCACCATCAGCTTAGATCATTGGTGGAATTAATCATTGTCATTACAATTGCTCTTGCTAAGGACCAGCCAGTTGCACAGCTTAAATGGCTCAAACAAGAATTAATAAAAGAGTTCCCATGAGGATCGGTGCAAGGCTGGCCTTTTCATGAGCCCTTTGCCTTTATTGGCCATGCCATTGATAAATGGTTGTGTGTGTGTCCACCTTCTCCCCTGCTGGTCTGTGGCCCTGAAGCGGTGTGATGTTAAGCCTGCTTTGGCATGCCATCCCTCCAAACTGAATTCATTACAACACTTATGTAATCCAGCCTGTTTTTTTCTCAGGCCGCCCACAGTTGCACTTCCCCAGCACCCCAGCTTTCTGTTCTCATCTTGTAGTGTCCATATCTCACACTTTATCCCTGGTAAAGGCCTGCTTTCCACTCAACTGCACAAGCATGTGCATCTGGGGCCTGCTTATCAGACATAATTGCTGTCCTTGCATAGATACGACAGCAGATTGAGGTATTGATCTGCAGCCTCTCACTGTGATACACAATATCACCAAGGCAGCCTCGGGAAGAAAAGCCAGATGCTATTCTCCCAGCTCCATGTCGTATATTATAAAAGGTCAGCCATTTTTTTTACTGTGGCCAATTTCTCCCCACTCTTTTGTCTTAGGGAGGGTGGTGCGTGTTCAGCGGACCAATGGCAACGCACCTACCGCCGCTGCTCAGCCAATGAGGTGTATCACATCCGTCTAGAGGAGAGCAAGTTCTTTGGGGAGTACCAGGGAAAGAGTTTCACCTTTGCCTCATTCCATGCCCATAAAAAGTAAGTGTTGAAAGTTGAAAGTAGATGAGCATTTAAAAGCACACTGACAGAGGGACAGTTCAGCAAGTCACCTTGTGTCTGTGGCTGCAGGTATGGGGTGTGTTTGATTGGCGTGCGCAGGTTGGACACCACCAACATCCTGCTGAATCCTGGTCCCTGTCACATCATGGGGGCCTCCGACACATGCTTTTACATCAACATTTCCAAGGAGGAGAACTCGGCGTTCGTCAGGGGCCAAGGGGAGCCAACACGGGGTGGCCCAGGGGGTAACACCAGAGGAATGCAACAGACCATCTACCACGGTCTCACCCGCCTGCCTGTCCACAGTATCATCGCCAGCATGGGTTAGTCTGAGATATGTGACACAGGGAACATACTACTGATATGGACACAAAAGAAACAAGGATTTCACAGTACCCATAATTATGCTGCTCTCACATTTGAAACAACATAATTTGATGATTTGGGGTGATTCATACCCATTTTAAACAAGGCCAAATAGACTGTATCCATTTAAATGTGGAATTTAAATGTATCTGATGGCAAGTCATTCCTGATAAGAGCAACTGACAGATGATTGAAATGTCAAATGTGCAATCATATGTCCCTGTTGAGTAGGGCTCTGCGAATATTTAACAAACACCCCCTCTGGTGGACAATACTGGGACTGACTGGTTTAGCTTACTCAAAACGTTGCACCCAACTATTTTGACTTAGAGCAGGGCTTCTCAAAGGTCCACATCTGGCCTAAATTGCAAGTCAATCTGGACCCAGCCCATACCTACGCTATGAAGTGTAATATTTTCTATTTGTGTGTTGCTGCTGCGGAGATCATGCGTTGACATTACACTGGAGAATTTGTTTTGGGGCTGGGAAGTTTTTATTGCACTTACAGAATGAGCGTAGTTGTCATCAGCTCCTCGAGCAATGCTATATTCACTTCAGCTGGTTAACTTGTGTCACCTCTGCTTCACTCCATGTGAACGTGTGTGTGGGGGGGCTTAGCCCCTCTCCGGTTGAAACACTTGGGAGAGGAAGGGAGAGGAAAGGGAGAGGAAACTAGAGTAGCCCTAAACGACAGTAGTGAGTAGCCTACTGGTGCACACGTCTTTATCAGAGTTACAACCAATTAGAGACAGAGTAGGGCAACTCTTAGAAATGAACATTTGGGTCAGTATCTAGCTGACATTTGCACATGTTGTGCCCAGGTTCAACCAAGCAAACAATGTAATTTCTCCCATTAAACTCAAATGTAATTTGACTTGCCTTGAACTTGAAAATATGTTGCTTAAAGGTTTTAAGTGAGTTAATTAAATGTAATTTTAATATTGTCAACCATTCCAGATGTCTGATCTTGAATTGAAATTAGAATGTGGACCTTTGAGTGATAAATTTGAGAACGCCTGACTTAAAGGATTGTCCCATGTAAGTTATACATTTTCATCCTTGTTGCCTATTGTATCTTCATTCAGTTTATGTCTATTTAACACTATGTTCTAGAAATTCACAAAAAAGTGTTTTATTTTTACAAGAACAGTATTTTCCTCCTCATGATATAGTTTAGTTACATCATACTGAACTTTTGGATCTGCTCTAAAAATATCCATTGAACGGAAGCAAGATCGAGAGATGACAAGTGATCTGCTACCACCAAAATGAAACTAGCCAGTAGTTTATCACAGTCCACAGTCTTCTAAAAATGCATGCCCATCATTAGCTGTCATTCAAATTAAACTCCCTTCTCCTCATGAAATTTCACCTCATCATCCTGTTACATTCGGATACACATCAAATCGCAGAGGTTTGTGGTGCTCTTAATGCCCTTTCATGGGACTTATGTGAGCTCATCTGTTGTGTTTGAACAGTACTCATCAGCGTGATGGTGTGTATTCCCCTTTCCCCTCCAGGTACCGTGGCTATCGATTTACAGGACTCCAGCGACAGCAGCCCAGAGGGCCAGGAGCCAGGTGGTGTGGGGCTGGGTAGCGGAAGAGGGAGCAGGAGCAGCAGAAGCAGCTCCAGGACTGAGATGGGGGTCACCAACACCTTGTCCCTGCCTTCTGTGACAGACTCGGCTGAGGAGAGGCGGCACAGCATTGCCCCGGTCCTGGAGCTAGTGGATGGGGTCAGCAACCCCACCTTTGACCTGCTGGGTGACCAGTCGGAGGATGAGGGAGCAGAGGAGGACAAAGAGGACAGCGACCAGGATGAACGGGCCCACTGGTGGGGCGGACACTGCGAGTGAGTATTGAAAATGCCCTCTAACCAAGTTTTTTTCAAAGTGTTTGTTTTTGTGTCGTTGTTGAGTCTTTGCCTCTGATTTTGGCTGTCCTCTTCAGGTGGGTGAAGGGGTACCCACTGAACTCACCCTACATCGGCAGCTCCCCAGCCCTGTGCCATCTCCTGCAGGAAAAGATGCCTTTCTGCTGCCTACGCATGGACAAGGCATGAGATCTAAAATTGCTCCATTTCTTCCGGCATTCGCTGAGCTCACCCTTCCTTTAATTCCCCCGTTTTTTCCTGATCCCTCTCTTTTATTCCCAGGCCTGTCGCCACATTCCTTTTGAGGATGCTCGTTCCTACGGCTTCAAGAACAAGTTGATCATCGTGTCAGCAGAGAGTGCGGGGAATGGTTTATACAACTTCATTGTCCCCCTGAGGGCCTATTACCGACCCAGGAAGGAGCTCAACCCCATAGTACTGCTGCTGGAGAGCGTGTGAGTCCATTGACTACATCTTAGGATAAACTGGTATGTGTCTGTGTGTGTGTGTGGGGGGGGGGTTTCATGCAGATAATCCAGACTGCATAGACTGATGAAATGGGCCTTTTTCTACAATACAGACGCTAAGAGGCTTCTTAAGGTAACTGCAAACCTGATTAATGAAACATTGAGTGCTTTCAAGACAAGGGGGTTCACTCACATTGTGATAGTGTGTCCTGTGCTGATGCAAATTAGAGTGAAAGAGAATATGTAGGAATATACTGTAATAAAATACTGAGTCAATTCCATTGTAGAAATGTTATTTCTAATGTTTTCTATAGGAAGGAGGTTATGCTGTAGTTTGTTTAGACTGTTTCTCCTCCATGCATGCACATGAACCTTTGCAAAGAAAGGAAAATCTGAAATTTGTTAGTTTTTGCTCATCAGTTAAGCTATTCAAATGGGATCACAGATGGACAAAGATTTGTTTAGGCAGAGCACACCTATAGCATCCTATCAATCAGTGGTCAATCCATAGCAGTAGCTCTACTCCACATTAAGTGGTCTATGGGCAGTGTGCTAAAGAATACTGTACATCCTTCTAAGTAATCCGATAACCCTTTCAACGTGAATGCAGACATTAGCGAGGTCTTGTCTTCTAGATGTCAGTGGGATCTAATGGATCTTTTCCTCTAGTGGAGGCTAGTATTGCTAATGTTGTACAGTATATTCCAAGGCTCTCATGTACGGTGATTTCTCAATCTGCCAAGATCAAGTCCCTAGGCTTAAGGTAGTTAAGAAATTCACAATTCTCTATTAGAAACTTGTCCGAAGCTCATCTACCCCAAGCTTTTGAGGCAATGCAAATGGATCCTTGTGGAGAAATTCTAATTAGTACCTGCACCGTATTATTGTGATTTTATGCAGAAAATATCTTAGCCCCTCTCAATAAGTTTGAAGGGCGGTCAAGAAATATAAAACAAACAATGATGACTTACTTTTCTTTCCAAAAGAATACTGGAAGCACATCAGCATTGTATGCAAAAGGTCATCACTTTCAGGCCAGAAACTAAGAGGCATGACTAAGTCATGCATCTAAAATGTTCATCCAAGCACTGAATATCCTTAATGTAGTTGACATTGAAATATCAAAGTGATGGGCTAATTCCTGGAGAGGAACAGTAAGTCAAATATTCCTTGATACCATAATGAAGTGATGATATTCAAAGTTGCATTGAGAATGTCATAATCAGGTTGACCTGTGTGAAATTTAAGTTTGCCTTCTAAGCCAAAGAGGTAGCTTTCAGTGAATGGTTGCACCTTAGTTGCTTTAATGGCATAAGACTCTTGCAGTGGAATACTAATATGGCAGATGGTTATTGTTGTTATTGGTTTCCATGGGAACTTTAGACAGAAAGTCACATTAGTGAGAAGGATCTATAGCCAACATGTAGGTGTGTCTCTTCCAGGGAGGCTAATGGTATCATGGTGAATGACCTTCATCCCATGTGCATTTGGACTCAGATGGAGTTTGGGGGATTAAGTTCAGTTGCCCTTCCTGATGCCCCGCATCAGTGAGTTTGAACCCACATCCTCTGGCTCATCAGTTCCCGAAGCGCTGTAGCACTGAGCTACTGCAGCCCATATAATTACGTATATCTTATGCAAACAGTTTTAATTGTTTGTGAAGCAGTAAATATCCTAAATTATTACATCACATTGACAGATGTGCCTTTCATAGAAAGTGCCTTATAAGTATCTACAAGAAACACCCCTTGCCCTTGACACTGCCGTGTTTCATATTTAGAGAAACTTATGAGATAACGATGTCGAATTGGTCACAAAGCATGGTGTGAGTGTGGAAATGCATTCATTTTAGACTTGGACATTTTGCTCCGTAAGGTTGTTGGTAGTTGCTTGTTATGCTGAAGGCTGTTAGCAATGATAGTAAGTCTTTATTTCTTCATTGTGTTTTTCCCCATAATGATTAAAGATCCATCAGTGCTACTTATTATCTGTGTCGGATTCACCAAGCAGAAAGAGTAGTTATCTGAAACTCCCCTTTTGCAACAACAGCAACAGTCATGATGTTCCATATTTTTCTTGGTATGAAATGTAATAACTATACCCTGCGACTTCTACTTCCTGGATGAAGTGTCAACAGTAGCAGCAGGAAAAAGAAAAAGCAGGTGAAATGATGGGTATCTTGTCAAAACACAACTAAGAGTGCATATCCAGTCAAGATCTGAGAGCTTTTTTATGAATGCTTTTAATAGCGCTACATCTTTGTCTTTATGGATGCTCAAGATGTAGCAGTCATGCTATAACTTTATTTAATGTATTGATAGACAGAGCTGACAACGCAGAAGGATCTAAGATAAGATATGATATTCCTTTATTAGTCCCACTGGGGGAAATTGCGGTGTAACAGCAGCCAGTGTAGAGCACAGTAACAGAGATATCACATCTAGAATTAACATGTAGTATAGACAAGATTCAACAGGTTAGGAAATATGTACATTATATACAGTATGGACAGATAGACATATTGCATTCATTGTTAATTATCCAGTATATTGTAGTTAGTTATTGCTGTACATGTTTTGGGGTTGTTCTATTGGGGGAGCAGTGCTGATTAAAGAGCCTGACAGCTGCAGGAAGAAAAGACCTACGGAAACGCTCCTTCAAACACCTTGGATGCAGTAACCTATCACTGAAGGAGCTCTCTAGCCTAGCAATGTAGTCCTGCATGGGGTGAGAACTATTGCCCATCATAGATGACAGCTTAGCCATCATCCTCCCTTGTCCAACTACCTCCACAGTGTTGAGGGGGGCATCCCATGACTGGGCTTGCTTTCTTGACAAGCTTATCAAGTCTCTTCCTATCTACAGCTGAGATG
>OMLC01042363.1:24436-44771 GCA_900302585.1 Regalecus glesne
TGGAGCATAAAAGGCAGTTAAAAACAAACATTAAAAGGATGTATTGATAGTCACACACAGTAAAGCTGAGTGGGTGGCGAGGTGATCTGGCAATTGGAAAGTTGTAGGTTCAATCTCTGGTCCCGCAGAGAGCATGCTGAGGTATCCTTCAGAAAGACACATAGCAGCTGCTCTCTGCTCTTATAGAATAGGATGGGTTGAATACAGAGAACAAATTCCACCATCAGCATTACCATCGTGGCAGTAAACCGGTCAAAAAAGCTTCCATATTTTGCCCTTACTTGTCAAATTAAATGACAAACTCACAATGCTGTGTAAAAACCTTACTCTAAAACCTCAATTCCAAAATATAATTCATACTTTAATGAGAATAAACTGTCAAAAAGGATAATTGGAAGGGGAATTTTAAAAAAACAATAACAATTGAGTGTTCAGTGCGTCCGCTAGCTTCACTTGTAAACCCATGCCAAAGTTGAAGTGAAGGTGTCGGGGATTTTTTTTTATGCTGAAAGGTTCATGGACACGTACAGTTAAAAATTATGAAAGCAAACAATTTCAACAGGGAAAATTAAAAAAAAATCCTATTGTATTTCAATCTCATATGATTTCTGACCCTTAAAATATTATTCAGAACATCATGATTTAAAAACAAAACAAAAACTTTATTTCTGGTACAAAATGGCAAAAAATAAGCCAAATATATTAAACTTGATACAAACATTAACCAAGTCCTATATAAATATGTTAAAATAAATTAAAGAAATTAATTTACTACAGATTATCATCTTAACTATCCAGGCCTCAAATGTTGATGAAAGGCCATTTAAATAAACCAGTAACACCAGAGTCCGTTCTCAGAACCAACTACTAACGTAAGCAAACAGCTAAGTAGCACACATCTAAAAACAGTAATAAAGGTACATATTCTTCACAACACTACATACTGGATCCAGCTCAGTAACACACCAGACCCAGAGGCCTGGCTCACAAGGATTTGAAAATACAGCGCAAGCACAAGAAAAAAAACAACAACAAAAAGAAGTGTGCGTATGTGTATTGTGAATAGTGACAGGCTAAAAGGAATGGTCATCAGTTGCAGAGTGACTCTGTCATGTGGCAAAAAACAGAAGACATGCCTGATAAATTTGGTGTTTAAGCTCACCTTGAATGTCATTAGACTCAAGATTACCAGGGAAACCAAGTCAAACAAAGAAACTGAATTGCAAAACTTTCAAATTGTTTGAATTATGAATCTTACTTCTGAAGGATACAAAGTTTCTTGAAACTCAAACATAAATCAGGTTCACTGAACTTTTCCTCCATATGAAACCCTTCACACACACGCGCGCGCCAATTTGGATTGGCAAGACAGCTTTGGTCATTTGGCATTTCACAGGTGGCGAGTCATGCAATTTTCTCATGAAACAGGGGACAGGAGTATAACACCTCTACCCATCTTATAACATGTAAAACAACATCAAGTCAAAGGAAGAGTGAAACTAATGCTTAATAATTTTCTTTGCTGAGAAACATTCATAAGAACCACTCTCCTAACCAGCAACTCTCCATTTAATACTGTTACAGGACCTGCTAACACTCCAGGCACAACAGTGATTAAACTGCACCTCATGAAAAAAATATTATAATATGTACTATATTGCTAGACAAAATTTCTAAAATTCAAACTCACATTGTGTTACGACCCCACCATAGTCATGGGACACTGGCTTGTACCAGATATGTCTTTGGCTTTATCACATTCTTCAGCTTATTCAGAATCTGATACTGCAAGGCAACACTGAATGAAGATACAACTACAGGTGGGTCAGAGGCCAATCGCATTGTGATAAAATATCGTTGTCTAATATGATATCTGCACCTCTGGATGAAACCATCCAGACCCTACAATACAGTCACCATTAAGAAGCCATCACAACCTACAACAATCTTTTGAGTCAACCATTTACTGGGCTATATTACATTTATGTTGTTGACAAACAGTTGCACCTGGCACCTTAAATCTGCAATCAAAACTCTCACTAGGTCTGATCTATTTCCAGCAAGTAGACAGGATACAAGTCTTTGCAAGTGGATATGTTTGTGCGCATGTGGATGTGTGTGTGGATTTAACTGTAAGCATGTCCGGAATCTAAAACTGTGTTCTCTGTGTAGGTGTCCGAATACACAATACAAGCTACAGATAGAATCCACTAGCGTCATTGTCATCAGGGACAGAAAGCTGGCTGAAAACAGCGAGTCGTCTGCCATTGCCTTCAGGGGCAACACCACATGATTCGGACCCACTGAGCGAGCTGGCCGAGCTTCCACTGCTTCCGTCCTGGTCCTGATCTGACAGAGATGTGTAGGACAAGGATCGGGTACCCATGGGCCAGGTTAAGCCCCCAGCAGCACCAGGACTCTGCCTCAGAGATGGCGAAGTGGTGGGAGACAAGCCAGTTGGGGAACAGCCAGAGTCAGGTGAGGGCAAAAATTGGGACTGGACATCCACTGAGGACACTGGGGCAGTGGGAAGTGGGGATTGGAGGCGTGGGCAGGCCTCAAAAAGACAGTCCATCTCCAGAAAGGCTTGAGAGAGGAGGTCTGTGATATCTGCAGAGGATGGGGCTGAGACAGAGGAAGAACTTGAGGAGGAAGAAGGAGGAAAAGGACATAAAGCCGACTGATGCGGTTGTTGGGGAGCAGAGGGAAATCCAGCAAAACTGACACTCTGTCGTAGGAGAGGTGGTCTGCGGAAGCTGAAGGAGGCAGGCTGTGAGGGAATGCCGGAGGGGAAGGATCGACAAAAAGACTGCCTCTGATCTTCCTCATTGTTGTGGACAAAATGGCAGCGGATTCCATAGGGACAGAATCCAATGGTGTGGAATGTGCGACATGGCTCAGTCTTATACTTCGGGTGTCGATTCAAGTCGCGTAACTCGTCTGCCCCATGGGCGAACTGGCACTTGCTCCCATATTTACAAACACTGCTCTCTGCAAAGGAGCGACACAGTTCAGTCTTATAGCGTGAGGAAGAAGAAGAGACGGATGAGGCAGATGTTAGAGAGGAATTGGAGCTCAACAGGGCAGATCTGGTGTTAATTTGAGAGTCTTTTGCAGCAGTAACAGACCAGCCCAGAGTAGCAGCTGCCCTGCTGCCAGTCTCCACCATGCTAAGAGACCGCTCGGTCCAGAAGCCCTGTTTTCCCTGATGAGTCAGGTTTGGGAGCTGTGAGGGAAGGCTGCTATCAGAGTGTGGACTCCAGAGGCTGGAAGACCAAAACACAGCATCTGAATTATCTGCAGGAAGCTGGGCAAGAGAAATGGGCGACGGCGTTTGGTTATTTGGCTGAGTGGTGTATCCTGGTGTTCTCATTGCCAAGTTGACAGAGGATAACGACCTGTTCTGCTCCCTCAGGTTGAGGGAGAGCAACTTCTGAAAGAACAATAGACAAAAATGTGTTAGCCTTGAAACATCAGACTTTATGTGGAGTTAAATCAAAGCTACATATCCAACTCAATTGACTTTGAACATGGACATTACTGGCATATTCAGGTGTAGCATGGACTGGATTATTAAGCATTTTATGTTGCATCTCTACATAGGGCAGGGCAATAATTCAAAATCATTGAGTAAAAATTGTTTCAATGGGATTGTATTGATGAAATTTAATGAATGTCATATTATGATATGTAATTTAGCCTATTTTTTTAAAAACGAGGTCTTAAGTATTTGAATGAATATCACAATTGAGAACTAGTATTGGTTTAACAATAGGCGTATTATTCCATAACAGTTCCATATGAAAATAGATATATGTGTGGTTATGTAAACTCCCCATATGATTATATTCCATAACACGTCGCACAACTGTATGCGACTCTATCCAAGGCTGATAAACTGCAACACCACCACCCTGCCTTGAAGACTGGACACCAGATTTATTCACTAGTCTCTGTGATCTGACGATAAATTCCTTCTGTTACGCATAAGAGAAACTATAAACATGAACTATTCTCGGCAGAAAGATGGCCGAGCATTTTTCACTTCAAAACTCAAAAATAAATCCATTTATTTAGGATAAACAAATGAGAAAGTTTGAGAGCATTTTCCAATTTTGAGAAATGTTTAACACAGACTGAGAGCTTAAAATTCAGGGCCATGTTCATATGAACATATGTTTGTAGACGTTCGAGTTAAGATACGAGCAAAGTTTTCGGCCGTGTGAATATGGTAACTACGCCTTATGTCGGGCCCGAGTTAGGATGAATGACAACACACTGCAGCATTAGATGGTGTTGCATCGACTACACACTGTTAGGGCCAAATCTAACAAGATTGCAAGCGATCGATGAAGTTACAGACACATTATTAAAACATTTCCATGGGGTACCAATCCACATGGGGGGAGCTCAACAGATAATTAACTTAGTTGCAGGAGAGGTTAGCATCACAGCTAACCAGAGTTAACTTCTCCGAGCAACGGGGCGTTAGCTAACTTTTGCAAGGCTCTCGTTTCACTTATGCGTACGGCGTGCGCTTACCCTGCACATCGCCTCTTCCTCATCCAAAAACTGATGGAGCGGGCTGGAAGGCATTTCTTCTTCCTTATTCTTTTGATTATCCAGTTTTTTTCTGATCAAGTCCACCCTCCACCCAGTAATAGTAGATCTAAACAAATACTAAATATTAGGCTTGCACTGGGCAGCGGTTCCCAGTTGCGGAGCACTGCGGCCACGTGTGGATTTAAACGGGTAGCAGCAGTTAGCCCCGCCCACATTGTGTCCGTCATAGTTCAACTATTCTCCGAAAGTTGCAATTTACCTCTCTCCCATTTTAGACTTGGCGTGCTGGCAAACAAATGGAAATCCAAATAGTGCAGTTCAGTTCTCAACCAAGGAGAGCTTGGCTCCCCGGCGTGGGTTTCAAGCTTCCCTGAAAGGCTCCTCTGAGACTTTCAGGGGAGCTCTCTAAAAATTGTCCATATTCAACTGTATTATCTCTTCCCCACAATGAGGTATTGGAAATGAAGACATAATAAAATGTCATGGCTGTGTGTCTTTATTTTCTCATTAATGTTCCTTTTTCCAAACATTTGTCTCAATTAATTAACACCATTGCGTATGTTCCTACTGTGGCCGTGGAGGCGCTTGTGAGCGCTACAAAATAGGGTTCCCCTTGAGCTAGTGTATTTCGAACCCGGGCGCAGTTGTTCTACGGAGCGTTAGAGAGCGGAACGGAAATTATAAGTAGTAATTTCGAACATAAACTAGAGTATCTTCGGTTCTTTATTAAACATATTTTTGTTAAATTATGTTTAAATAACGACATTGATCAGTTTGTGTAATCATGCTACATTAGGTTAATCTCGTTTAAAGTGATCCGATGCGTTTGTGCTCAATATTTGAATGTCACAATAGGTTTTGATATAAACTCTAAGGAAAGCTGATTGACTGCTCAAACTTTTACCGAAAGTATTCAAAATAAAAACGTCTCAAATAAAATCCATGATTTCTCTGTCATTAAGTGAATCAATGTCATTTGAACATATTGTCAAACCTCTTCAGTAAAATAAAATAAAATAGGAATAGGAGTAGCTGGTAGCTGGTTGGCCATGCATGATATAGGTACGTACAATAATTCCTTTTGTGTATTTATACAATTATTATGGTGATTTTTTTCCAATGAGATTTTCTAATGGGTACAAGTTGTGTGTGCATGAAGATGTGTGCATAAGGGGAGATAAGGAGAACGACTGCATGATAAAGATATAAACCATTAACCCGTTGCTGAACTGAAACACGGTCTGTTTAGGTATTCCATGTTGGAACCCCACTCACTGAACATTAATCCGATCAGCCTATATCTAACATTCACCACGTCACGCTGTTTTAACAATGGCAGAGTTTACATTGAAATAAGTAGTGGGGTACTTCAAATAGCCTCTAGTAGTTTTTCCTCAAAATTCTACCTTACCAGTGGTCTTACCAGTCAGTATCAACAGATGTGTACAAAGACGTATAGATAACTAATGTTAATATTAGTAAAAAAAAGCCTCTTGGTCTCCAAAGCTGAACAGGCGGACAACAAGTTGTGACAAGTTGAGTACATATATCCTATATTATTTTATAGGCTCATTCATTCATTTAATAGTCATAACCCATTCATTCAACTGTATACACCTGCTGCATAGTCCACAGATGGTATAGCTAAGATGACAAGTGGTTGTGCCCTTTGTACAATTGTGCTATTCACTTTCTTATATACACTTTATTTAATATTTGCTATAGTAAGTCAAGTCAAGTTAATTTGTAAAGCCCATTATCATAAATTAACAATTTGCCTCAGTGGACTTTACATTGAACACAAAATCCTGTCCTTAGACCCTCACATCAAACAAGGAGTCACTCCCATACAATCCCCTTTAACAGGGAGAAAAATAGAAATAAACCTCCAGGAGAGGAACAGAGGAGGGATCTCTTTCCCAAGACTGATAGCCATGCAATGATAAACTTCACGTGTACACAGAATAAGATACAATTTACAGTGTGCAATATGATCTGGATAACAGAATTGTTATTCAATTACAAAAGATAAAACAGTAATGATAACGATAACCTCGTTCATAGTGAGGGTATTAATCAATGAATATCTTGAGTGCATTCATCATATATCAAATATAGACATATGGACAGATGATCATTACAAGAGGCAGGGATTACAGTTGAAAACATCAGTTCAAGCATCACCACGCTGACGTCTCCCATGTTCGTCCTAGGTCACATACATAGAAAAATAGAAAAAAGGAAACATTGATGATGCATCGGTTCAACTGGATCAGAAGATTATTCAGAAAGGTTTCGACACTCAAACAGGTGACATCTTCAGTCTGAGCTCACTGCAGCATTCCCACCCTTATAAACAATACATCAATACCACATAACAAAAGGCTGGGTTCATATGCAAGTTGGTCATTGACTGCACATTCAGTGGCATTAGGTACTATTTACAGAGGATTGGGGAATATTTGTAATCACGGCAGTGTGAGAAGATATAGTCTCAGCCCGCCACCGCTGTTCAACGTTGGCCGTTTCCTCTTAACATAAATGGTCTTTCACCCCCCTTTCAAACCAGCGTTCCTCTCCATCAATTATCATCATTATACTTGAAAGAATGGCCACTAGCCTGTAGATAAGTGTAGACCACAGAGTCCTGGGCTGACATGTTTGCTCTCCTGCGTTGCGCCATCCTCTTAGCCAGCGTCTGTTTAGTTTCCCCGAGTACAAGTCACTGCAGTACCCCTAGCATTGAACAGCGTACACTATATTACTCTGTTTGTGTCGGGGGACCCAATCCTTAGGGTGGATGAATTTTGGGGGTTTGAAAGCAACTAAGATGTGATCTTTGGAAAAATACATGTCTAAGCTGTTCCAAAACTCAATATACGAAACGTTTCTGAATAAACTTCTGATCCCGTTGAACTGATTCTCCTTTTTTGTAATGCAGCATAGTGTTTCTCTCTGCAGTGGAGTTTCTTGACGGGTTATGAGATAACATGCTAGTAATCTAGTACACTTTTACTAATACATCAAATGAAATACTGGACATATTAGGTTGTGAATATCATTATGGAGCAAGGGGAAGCCCAAGGACAAGACAGACAGCCAGATGCTTGAATGGACATAGAAAACCCAGAAATGATGGAAAAACAAACCAACCAAAAAAAAGGGGCGAGTCTGCAAATGTAGACCGACAGAAAGCAGTAGTTGAGAGTCCAGAGCATAGATACAACAGAGATGTTGACAGATGGGTGACACGGAGAACTACAGAAATGGCTGGACCATATTGGCAGAGAAAGCATGGAGACACCAGTTTAACTATCTTAAACTGTAAGAAAAGTGACAGCAGAGGAGAAGTAGTAGGATTAAGGACTTTGATTCCAGAGGCGAATGTGTCAAACTTGAAGAAGAAGAAGAAGAAGAAGAAGAAGAAGACTCTTCTTGACTTAAAATTCTTTAATTAACTCATAGTGCAATTCCAATTATGTGTATTATATTGGCAGGAAATATATATTTAAATACATATAAAACAAAATAATTTACGAAAAGAAATCACTAGAAATTCAAAGAACACGGGATTTATGTCGATGCATGCTCAATAATCCAGGTATGGAAATCACAAAAAAGAGGTGAATCGGTTGAACTGGATCAAAGGTTTATTTATACACACCTACACAAATAATAATGAAACAGAGACAAAAAATATATAAAAGTATACTTAAGATAAGATGACATAAGATATTCCTTTATTAGTCCCACTGGGGGAAATTGCGGTGTTACAGCAGCAGTGAATGAGAGCACAGTAAGAGAGACATCACATCTAGAAATAACGTGTAGCATATACAAATTCAACCGGGAAGAAATATGTACATTATATACAGTATGGACAGATAAAACAGATTGCACTAATTGTTAATTATCCAGTATATTGTAGTTAGTTATTCCTGTACATGTTTTGGGGTTGTTCTATTGGGGGAGCACTGCTGATTAAAGAGCCTGACAGCTGTAGGAAGAAAAGACCTACGGAAACGCTCCTTCAAACACCTTGGATGCAGTAACCTATCACTGAAGGAGCTCTCTAGCCTAGCAATGTAGTCCTGCATGGGGTGAGAACTATTGCCCATCATAGATGACAGCTTAGCCATCATCCTCCCTTGTCCAACTACCTCCACAGTGTTAAGGGGGCATCCCATGACTGAGCTTGCTTTCTTGACAAGCTTATCCAGTCTCTTCCTATCCGCAGATGAGATGCTGCTGCCCCAGCAGACCCCTCCATAGAAGATTAATGGTGCCACCACCGTGTTATAAAATATCATGAGTAGTGCCCCCTGCACTCCAAGAGACCTCCGTCTCCTCAGGAGATAGAGTCTGCTCTGGCCCTTCTTCTATAGTGCTGTTGAGTTATCAGTCCAGTCCAGTGTATTGTTGAGGTGAACACCCAGGTACTTGTAGAACTTCACCATGTCAATGTCTATCCACTGGATGTTCACCGGTGTCAGAGGGGAGTGTGTGTGCACCTTCGTACATCCACCACCATTTCCTTGGTTTTACCCACATTGATCTGGAGGCGGTTCTGCTGGCACCAGTCCACAAAGTTATGAATTAGCTCTCTGTACTCACTGTCATCCCTATCTGTGATGAGGCCGATGACAGTAGAGTCATCAGAGAACTTCTGTAGGTGGCAGGTGGGTGAGTTATGGGAGAAGTCTGCCGTGTAGAGGGTGAAGAGGAACGGAGCCAGGACGGTTCCCTGTGGGGCCCCCACACTACACATCAAAGAACATGATCCTCACAGTGCTCCCAGGCTTCTCCAGGTGAGACAGAGCTCGGTGTTGGAGGAAAATGACAGCATCATCCACTCCTATGCCAGGTTGATAGGCAAACTGTTGTGGGTCCATCACTGGGCTCACCAGGGGGCGGAGATGACCAAGGACAAACTGCTCAAGGGTCTTCATCATGTGTGATGTTAGTGCCACCGGCCGGTAGCCGTTGAGGTCCTTGGGGTGTGGAGTCTTGGGCACTGGTACCACACGTGTTGTTTTTCATAGCAGTGGCACTCTCCCCAATTTCAGGCTCAGGTTGAACAAGTATTCTAAAGGCCTGCATAGCTGGTCTGCATAGGACTTCAGGAGCCTGGAGCTGATGGCATCTGGACCTGCAGACTTCCCTGCCTTGATCCTCCTGAGTTGATTCCTCACCTGGAGTGATGTGAGAGACAAGTTGGAGCAGGGTTGTGTGCTGGGGGGTATGGATGGGGGTTGAAGGGTAGGGATGATGAGACGAGCAGAGGGGGGTGACTGTGAGCTGCTCGTTGCCGAAAGGGAGCTAGGACTGGGGCAATGCAATGGACAGGTAGATGAGGGTGATTGCAGCATTGAGGACTGGGGCGGGTGAGGTATGAGTGTCCGGTTAAATATATTGAATAATAGATTCAGATCACAAAAAGAGGTGAATCTGTTCAGCTGGATCAGAAGTTCTTCTGATCCAGCTGAACAGATTCACCTCTTTTTGTGATTTCCCTACCTGGATTATTGAGCATGCATCAAGACATAGATTCAGATCGTTCACCCACTTTTGGTCCCCCACAGCCTGGGACTTTGATCCTTTGTGGCCAGAGATGGGTTTCAGGCCTCACCAAACTCCTCTGATGTTGTTTTGCTGCAGTTGTTCCTCCATCTTCCTCTTGTAGCCATTCTTGCCCTCTCTGATCTTTCTCTTCAGCTCCTTTTGCACAGCCCTCAGCTCCTCCTTATTTCATGACCTAAAGGCTCTCTTCTTCTCTTTAAGAAGAACCTTAATATTGGGATTGATCCATGGTTTGTTTTTTGAAAAACACCGTACGGTCCTGGTGGGTACATTGCTTTTTTAAAATCATTAGCTCTGAAACTAATTTAAACTGTATGGAAATTAGAATCTAGTGTTTTAATTACTTATCATTGGGATTTTTATTATAACATACCTGAGGGACTCGGAGTAGAGCCGTTGGTCCTACAAATAGAAAGGGGCCAGTTGAGGTGGTTCGGGCACCCGGTAAGAATGCCACCTGATCGCCTCCCAAAAGAGGTTTTTTCGGCATGTCCAGCTGGGAGAAGGCCACAGGGTAGACCGAGGACCAGATGGAGGGATCAGATCTCCACACTGGCCTGGGAATGCTTTGAGACCCCCCAATCAGAGCTCGTGGATGTTGCAAGGGAAAGGAAAGCTTGGAGGACCCGGCTGAAATCTGTTACCTCTGCCACCCGACACCAGATGGATGGGATTTTTGTTATATGTTCAAGTCATTACTTTTTTACTTGTTTACTTTCTTGTCTTTTCTAACCTGCATAGTTCTCTCAGGGGAGAAAAAACCTGACTCGTGTGATTTTTTTCCCCCACTCTCTTCATCTCCTCCAGCATTTACACAGGCCCAGGTTCACATTGTCCCGCATCAGAAATATTCCATTTACCACTTTCTCCGTCTTTCAAGTCACCACCTAGAACATCTCCTACCCTCCGACCACTATCTCCCACGTTTTCATCAGATTCCAGTGCTTCTGACGGTTCAGTCCAGGGGTGCTCAATATGTTGATCGCGATCTACCAGTTGATCACATAGGTAGTGTGGGTAGATTGCATGGCATTAAAAAAAATAGGCAGCCGATAGCTCGTCTTGCAATCTACCCACATTACCTTTGCATTCGACTGATAGATCGCGATCTACCTATTGAGCACCCATAAATCATTTTGACTTGGTCGTTTTATAAGTACCTCACATGCTAATAAAGTATGAGCATCCCTGGTTATGTCCCTGCTGTGTCCCTGTGCATCAAACCTTGGAACCTTTTTCAGCTTTATATGCCACTGTAAGATATTTGGCAGCATTCTTCTTGTTTATCCCTCTATTTCCAGTTTATGTCTCACTGGTCTGGATGCTAATTCAATTTCCACTTTGTGACTATATTTAGCAGCTTTACTCAACTCCTGGTCTGAATCTGTGGCTTCCCAGATCTTCCAGTGATGGGGCATCAGGCTTACCAACAGCTACAGACATGTCATATGAACCCAGAGCACCACCTTTAGGTTTGCTCCACTCTTTAGAAACCGTTTCCCTTGCTGCATCGGGGCGACCCGATGGTCTCTCCGTGCAAGCCCTGATCAGATTTTGTTCTTTATTACAGCCAACACATTTTAGTAGTCTTTGATGTGGCGTAAATGACATAGTCAAAATTAACCACTTTCATCTTGATTATCACCATCAGGTCCTCAACCCCTTTTTTTCAGCACCATGCTAACAACACACTTACGTGAGATAACGTGTTGCAGGTCTGGATCCTTGCAACCGGACGTAACTCTTCTAATTGGAGAGACAAGCTTTCCGAAACTAGACAGTTCCATTACTAGTGAATTATTGCTGATAAACAGGGGTACATTAGACAACAATATCTTCTTCACAGGGGTAGAATGAGGCATTACTGGCACAGTGACTCCATTCATTGGCTGTTCAATACGAACCAAATAACTCTTTCATCCACATCGACCAAAAAATCACCATAGCTCTTTTCATCCGGGCTCCAGATTTGATGCTTTTAGGACAAACAACTTGAGCAGTAGCTAAAGCTTTGTCCTCCACAAAAAAGGGAAGTCTGGTAACGTCTTCATGCCATGTTTCCTCACTAGGAATATGAAATCTTCATCAGCCATTTTGTCTTTGAACCATATGTGGTCGGCCGTTTTGAAAATATCACAAAAAAATACTTAACCCCCCTAAAAACCTCTTTACGCACCCAATCACAATTTTAAAATATAAAACCCGAGAATGACTGTATAAAAATGAAAAATTACTGTGAAAAAAGACAGAAAATTCCAAATCAACCTCCTTTGTGACTCTCGTGGCCTGCTTCCTCTCCAGAAGAAAACTTAATGTATATGGATTTGTTCTTATATAGCGCTTTTCTGGTCTAACGGCGACTCATGACATGACTTTTAAGTAGATTTAATAGCATCACAATGTAATTCCTGTTATGCATGATATATTGATACGACAATATATTGTAATGTTCATGCAAGATTGCTAGCCCTTGGCTATTGAGTCGGACTCGTTAGTTGACAGGTTAACATGCTGGCCTTTGATGTAAGGTTGGTAATGAATAATTGCTTATTGATTATTCGTTGATAAGAATTCACTCGAATAAAAATCTTAGCCTAATAAATAATCGCTCTAGTCCCACTCATTATAAGAAGAACATCTCCTGGAATCTTGCCAGAAAAGCAAACATGAAGTGCAGTGTGGGACCATTACTGAAAAAAAGATGATGAAGTCCACTGCAGTTACTGTAATGCTGTATTTATTTACCATAGTACAATGTGTTCTCTAATATATCATCTAAGAAATATTCATCTGAATGTAAGCTCCAGCAAAGCAAGCATCAGCAAAGGGCTTCAACAGAAGACAATTCAGGCTGCACTAATTAGGAGGACGTGTGATGACAAGCGATCGAGATAAAGAAATTACCAAACATCTAGTTAATATAAGGACGCCATGGCTAAGCGGGTAGAGCGTTCGTCTGGCGATTGGAAAGTTGCAGGTTTGATCCCTACACCTGCACAGAAGCCTTTTGGCGTGTCCTTGAGCAAGACACTGTTCCCCTAATTGCTCTGCCCTGTGATTGATTGGCCATCATACAGGTTGTATCCCCGCCTTTCGCCCTATGATAAGTGAAACCGGCTCCAGTTCCCCTGCGACCTAATTTCGGACAGGCGGTTGACAATGGATGTATCGCTAACATGTTTCCTTTGATTGTGGATGATGGTGAGGTTTTCTGAGAACTAGTGGGAGTCATCGAGCCAGGATATCATATTCCATCTAGCAAAACATTGAGCATACCACAAACCAAACAGTTGCTTTCAAACCCCTAAACACACTGTGTCAAAAGCTGGTCCACCCCAAGGATCGGGTCCCCCGGCACAAACAGAGAAATGTAGTGCACGCTGTTAAAGGAGGACTGCAGTAACTCATACATCTTGGAGACCAAGCAGACACTGGTCAAAAGGATGGTGCAACACAGGAGAGCCAAAACGTCAGGCCAGGACTCTTCAGTCTTTACCCATCTACAGGCTAGTGGCCACTCATTCAAGGATGATGATGTTCACATCCTTGATAGGGAGGAACGCTGGTTTGAAAGGGGGGTGAAAGAGGCCATTTATGTTAAGAGGGAACGACCATATTTGAATAGGAGTGGTGGTACATATGTCGTCTTCTTACAATGCCGTGATTGCAAATATTCCCCAATCCTTTGTGAATAGTGCTCATTGCCACTGAATGTGCAGTTGATTACCCAACTTGCATATGAACCCATCCTAGTGTTGTAATAATAATAATAATAATAATAATAATAATAATAATAATAATAATAATAATAATAATAATAATAATAATAGTAATAATGATGATGGTTGTTGTGTGGTATTGATGTACTGTTTATAAAGGGTGGGGGGTGGTACTACAGTCAGCTCAGACTGAAGATGTCATCTGTTTGAGTGATTAAATGTTTATATATAAACTTCTGATCCAGGTGAAACGATTCACCTCTTTTTGTGATTCCCTTACCAGGATTATTGAGCATGCATCAAGACATAAAAATGAGCTATTAAAACAAGGAAGACAATTGAGAGACTTGATGTATATCGAATGAACACTTGACAAAAAGAAATGCGGACATTGCAAGAGAGGCTCGACTACTGAAGAAGAAGGGGAAATAACAAAATACTTATACACAAAATCATAAAATGTTTATAAAACTTCTAGGAACCCAAGAAGAGTATTGGTCATCCAAGACATCGAGGAACTGGACAAATACACATGAAGGAAACAAGCAAGGTAATGAACAAAACTCGTGGACTAAACATACCACTAAACATGACAAAGACTGAGTCACCCATCTCTGTCATGAACAGTTAATTTTGAACAAATAGGACTGGACATTTTTGTGTACACAGAGCACAAAACAGAACAGCAGAAACCCTGGCCATCTTCAAGCGTAGATTAAAAACTCATCTCTTCTACCTGTACCTTTCCTCCTCCCCATCCAGTCCTAGCTTTAACTCCTAGTTTTAGCCCTATTCCTTTTCTTGATTTTCATGTACATGGTTGATGCACATGAAATCTTGTTAGTTCATTTTAGGTTTTTTTTTTTTTATTGATGTTGCGTCGGAGTCTTATGATGGAACTAGCTGTGTTATCTAGCTTCTAGTGTTGCCCTAGTACCCTTTGTATCTTGACCTTATGCACTTGTTGTACGTTGCTCTGGATAAGAGCATCCGCTAAATTCCTGAAATGTAATGTAATGCAAAAACACAAGATACATAAAACAATATTGACCCCCAAAAAAAAACCTATTTAGTAATGTCAACAACAACTGCAGTTATTACTCAGAAAATACGTTTGAAAAATTAGTTAAATCAGACCATAAAATGTCAATTATTCATTGAAATAGCTGAAGCCTGTACGCCAATTTTAACTACATAAAACAATATCTGAGACAGTTCAAGATTCCATTCAATATCCTAGCCATATCAGAAACCTGGATTAGTGAGGAGAAGGGAACAGATTTTGATCGGGATGGATATGAACTCAATTATGTGAACAGAAGAAAAAATAATGATAGTGGAGTGACAATATACATAGATAAAAGTTTGAAATATAAATGATTGAAAAATGACAGCAGCGGTTGATGATTTATTCGAGTTTATAGTAGTTGTAATCTATATAGAAAAGATGAAAAACATAATTGTAAGCTGTGTATATAGAGTACCTGGTTCAGATACAAAAAAAATTAAAGACTGGATGGAAAGCATGTTCACAAAATCTACGTAAAAAGTTATGTTCATCTGTGGTGATTTCAATATAGACCCCCCAAACCCAAAAAACATAAAATGACAGAATATTTTATCAATTCAGTGTACAGTATGGGCTTATATCCAACAATCATCAAACCAAGCAGAATCCCTTCACACTGTGCCACTTTAATAGATAATATATATACAAACACTATGGGAAATAACACAAATAGCGGACTCCATTTATAGACTAAAGTGAGTATCTTCCTATTTTTGTGGTATATTGTTGTAATTACAGGAAGAAAAATGATACCAAGAATTATAAATATGAAAGAGTGAAAACAGAGGAAGTAATGAGATCAATTAAAAGATGATTTAATAGCCAAGAATGGGAATAAGGTATGGAAAGGATATTGATGAAGCATATGATATATTTTTGAATATCCAATTCATTTTACGATAGAAATTGTCCTATAAAACAATACAGTAATATACATATAAATACGAGAATAGTCTGTGGGTTACTAAGGTGTTAATCAATGCCTGTAAAAAACAATATAGGAATTTCATAAAGCAGCAAACTATAGAGGCAGAAGAAAAGTATAAAAATATAAAAATAAATTAACCAATATCATGAAGATATGTAAAAAGAAATATTAGAACAAATTATTGGAGAAAAATAAAAACAACATTAAATGCTTATGGAGCATACTAAATGGTATTATAAGAAATGGAATTTAAAATGCTAATTATCCAGAATACTTAATTGGGAACGACAAGACCATAAATAATATGGGAGATGTAGTTGATAGCTTTAACAAATTCTTTTAAATGTGGGACTAGAATTGGCAGCAAAAATAAAGGAACCAGAGGCAACAGAGTGTGAGGCTGATGAGGATAGCGGGGATGGTAATATATTACAATCCGTTTGTTAGCAGTAGATGAAAAAGAAATCACAGAGACTATAAGAACATACAAAAATAAAATGTCCACTGATTGGAATGATATAAACATGAGAACAATAAAAAGAGTTATTGAAGGAATTCCAAAGCCACTAACCCACATCTGCAACTTGTCATTTCAATCTGGTAAATTCCCCAACAAAATGAAAAAAAGAAAAGTTATACCACTGTTTAAAACATCCATCCATCCATCCATTGTCAACCGCTTATCCGAATTCGGGTCGCGGGGAACTGAAGCCTATCTCCGTTCTCATTGGGCGAGAGACGGGGTACACCCTGCATAGTTCGCCAGTCTATCACAGGGCAGAGCAGTTAGGGGAACGGTGTCTTACTCAAGGACATCACGACATGCTGTTTGCAGGACCGGGGATCGGACATGCAACCTTCCGATCACCAGGCGACCGCTCTACCCACTGAGCCATGCCGCCCCTCTCACAGATAGACACCATTTCACAAGTTATACGACGCTTTCTTTGCTGTCCCAATTCTCAAAATTACTTGAAAAACCTTTTACTGACAGACTAGAAAAAATATTGAAAAACATAACTTGCTGACCACAAAAAGAGGTAAATCTGTTCAACTGGATCAGAAGTTTATTGGGAAACGTTTCGTCACTCACCAGGTGACTTATTCATTCTGAAGACTGAAGAATGTTATGCTATATGTTCCTATGCAGAGAGGATTTGGGCATATTTGCCATCATAGCATCATAAGATGATAGATGTACTCTCAGGACCTACCCCTATTCAACAACGACCATTCCCTCTTAGATGGTCTTTAACCCCCCTCTCAAACCAGGATTCCTCCCTATCAAGAATGTGAACACCATAAGCTTGAATGACTGTCCACTAGCCTGCAGATGGGTGTAGACTCCAGAGTCCTGGCCTGACGTGCTGGCTCTCCTATGTTATTCCATCCTCTCGGCGAGCGTCTGTTTAGTTTCTCCGATGTACAAGTCACTGCAATCCTCCTGGCATTTAACATCACACACTCTTTTGCTCTGTTTGTGCCAGCAGATCCCAATCCTTGGGGTGGACCAGCGTTTGACGTCGGGTGTTATGGTGTTTGAAAGCAACTGAGAAGCGATGTTTAGAAAATACACATCTCAGCTGTTCCAAAATTCCTGCCACATATGAAATCATCACAGGTCTTTCTTTACCTGAGCAGCTCCTCTTCTCTCGTCACTTGCCTGGAGCAATATTTGGGAGGGTTCCTGACTTCAACAAACACCCAATTAGGATTACCACATCTAACAATAGCCTGTTTAATGTGAAAATTATCTCCCTCCGCGGCCACTGGGTCAGTGGTGACGTTGTCAGCTCGGTGGTACAGAGTCTTGATGACTTCCAGTTTATGCTCCAGCGGTTGGTGGGAGTCAAACCGTAAATACTGATTGTTATAAAACGAGCGGAAAGTGGTGGTGTTGCTAAGTGTAATGGGTGCAAAGACCAATAACCTGCTAAGGAGTTTAACTGCACCACACAACCCCACACATAAATCTATTAAGGACATAATTAAATTGCCACAGGATCACTTTAACCCAAAACCACTCATCATTGCAGAGATTCACATTTTATAACCATAACCAGCAAAAAACGAGTCAATTTTTAACTACATAGTGGAGCTTAGGAAGCTAGCACAGTCCTTCTCAATTATTTTCTGTTATGCCCCCCCTAGCAAGAAGAAAACAATTTGTGCCCCCCCCACTATCCGCCGCGAATATTAATAATATAATTTGTCTATAAAAATGGTATAAGTACACCTCTGCATAAAATTATGTCCTTATTAACATTAAAGAAAACAAAAAGAAAGAAATATAGTTCAACTTACAACAAATAATAACTTTATTAACATTATTTTTAGTCTATAACAGAAAAGATTTTAAGTGCATCAATTTGCCTGAAATAAAAAAAATCCTTGTTTAAACTGTAAACATTTTTGACCGACTTATTGCACCATTTGATACTGAAAAAAAAATTAAAAAAAATCAATAAATAATCAATTCAAATTCAGTTCAGGAACATTAAAAAATCAAAGCAATTTGTGCTGATTGTTTCTTTCTTTTTTTTATCAAAATGAGGAAGTCAGGATTAATGGCTACAATGAGCACGTTTTGCAATGCACAACTTTTCGAAGCAAGGTTTGAAGCATGATACTGCAACTCTGAGCTCCGGCTTAATGTTTAGGTGGGACCTGTACTTGGTCTTCAGTGCAGCAACAGCAGAGAAGCCAGTCTCACAAAGGTAAGACGTTGCAAAAGGAAGCAGAATGCCTATAGCCCTCTGTCCGAAGAGAGAATACTGCCTCTCTACACTCAGCCAGAATTCACTCAGGGTCTGTGATGTGAACCTCAGTCTCAATGTGGAGTCAGACGTCATGTCAATGAACTGGTCCTCTTCTGCAGAGCTGAAACCAGTTGGAGATGGTGCACTGAAAGGATCTCTCACCCAGTCATACTGGGAACTGTTTTCAGGGAAGTACTTTTTAAAGAATCCCATCAGTGATGAAATATGCTGCCTAATGTGTGGAATCACTGAGGTTGCATCATAGTCAGTAGAGTCCACAAATTCATGCAGGTTCTCGAATGAATCACGGTTTCCTTCATCAAGTTGCCTGCCCCACATTGCAAGCTTTCGAGTGAAAGAGCTGATTTTGTCTGGGACCTGAGGGAGGTGTTTATCTTTCCCTTGAAGCTGTAGATTTAGTTCATTTAGCTTTCCAAATATGTCACTGAGGTAGGCCAGTTTTCCCAGGAAGTTCTCATCACTAAATTTTTCTGCGACTTCAGACTTGTGCTCCTGATCCAAAAACACTTATCTGCTCTCTGAGCTCAAAAACTCGGGACAAGACTTTGCCTCCTGACAGTCACCTTGCTTCACTGTGATGGAGCACAGCTTGATTTTCAGCTCCTATCTCCTCACAGATAGCAGAGAAGACATCCCAGTGCCCTGGGATGATGTCCTCACTTCAACTTTGCGGATCCTTCCATCGGCGCTTGGAAAGGTTGATGTGATCAAAGCCATTGGCCATTCATTCCTTGGTGCTTGACTTTGTTTCAAGAGCACAACGTCTCCGACTTGCAGGCTGCGTTGTGCTTTGTGCCACTTGCGTCTTGAATGAAGAGTGCTGATGTACTCATTTCTCCATCGGCTCCAGAATTCGTTTGCAAGTGCCTGTACTTGTCTCCACTGGTATTTGAGAAGATCTTTCCCAGTGAAGTCTCCTGGTGGAGCGGATAAACTCTGCTTTTGGGTCAAGAGCATGGCTGGGGAAAGCAGGATAGGTGCCGCGGGATCCGATGAGATCGGCACCAGTGGTCTTGCGATGACTATCGCAGATACCTCAGCCATCAGTGTACAAAGTACTTCATGCGTCAGCCTAGTATGCTTGTCCTGCAGAAGCATGGAGTCTAAGATTCTGCGTGTTACCCCAATCATGCGTTCCCACACTCTCCCAATGTGGGACGCGTGTGGGGGATTGAACTTCCATCTGCAGCCATTGCTGTGGAGATACTTCAAAATACTGGTCTGTTTGTCAGTGGGACATGCCGTGCCCAGTTCCGAACTGGCAGCAACAAAGTTGGTCCCTCTGTCTGACCAGAGCTGCTTGGCTGGGCCTCTGACAGCAAAGAATCTTCGCAATGCGTTAATGCAGCAGCTCGTATCCATAGACTCTATGAGCTCTATGTGTACTCCCCTGGTACTCATGCATGTGAATAGAATGACCCACCTTTTGTTGTGAGCTGCACCTCCACGGGTACGTCGAGTGACCACTGTCCACGGTCCGAACACGTCTAGACCGACGTACGTGAAAGGTGGAGATGTGTCAAGCCGCTCTGGCAGGAGGTCAGCCATCTTCTGTACTTCTAGCTTCCCCCTGAGCTTGCGGCATATTACACAGTGATGCAGGATAGAGCTAATCAGCCTCTTGCCGCCCAAGACCCACAGTCCAGCTGCCCTAATAGCAACCTTCTGTGAATTGCCTTCCCTGGTGCTTCACTTC